>JAJMDI010000123.1:0-93187 GCA_030573535.1 Hanseniaspora occidentalis var. citrica
TTTTTTTTTTTACAAAATCTTTGAAAAAAACAGTATATCCGCGGACTTTAGTATTTGATTTTTAATTTCAATATAAATAAAAAAAAATAAAAAAAATTGACAGTCCTCTCTGTCTGGTCTTTGGTTTGAACTCTTCCCCTTTCCACACAATTTGCCTTTGTTTTTTTGAACAACTTCAAGATTCTATAAAAATATATCGGACTTTAGTCTTTTTGATATTGGTTTTCTATGCCACCTCTCTATTTTTCTATTTGACAGTGTTCCCTATTTCCTATTGTAAACATATTTCTCTTTAAAAATACTGGGGGTTCATATAGTTGTCGAGATGAATTGGACATTACGACATATGAAACAAGAAATATAAAAATTAAATATGAAAAAGTAGACAATTTATTTAATCATAATTTTGAAATTCCCATTCTTTTTTTTTTTATCAAGATTGTTTTACCTTTTAAAGCCTTTTTTTTTTTTTATTCATGTTTGTATTTTGAATTTAGGGTGTTCTTTTTAAAGAGACAATATCAACTATGAAGGAGTGTTTCTGTGCGTGTCTCTCTCAACTCTCGGATTGTTTGGATGCACACACACACCCGTAGACACACTAATGTAGCAGGAAATTAAACAGTCATTTATCAACCGAAAAGGTTGGGAAGGTAGGTTTTTTTTGTTTTCCAATTTTTGTTCGGTCTTCTCCTTGTTAATTAAGTGTTGTTGAAGGTTTGGGTTTTTTACTTAGGTATTTTGTTTCTGCATTGTTTTCTCAACATATGAAACAGCCCCTTGTAATTTGTAAATTGTAAATTCTTAATTGTAAATTGTAAATTGTAAATTGTAAATTGTAAATTGTATATAGAATTGGATATCCAAATATTTTTTAAAAGAAATGTACATACTTGTTTGAACTGCTGTCAAATATTTAATAAATATTTTTAATGGGTTTTTTATTTACTGTGTCTATAGATAGTAGAGTTTTTGTTTGTTTGTTTGTTTGTTTGTTTGTTTGTTCTAAACTCATGATAAAAACTTGTCTATTTTTTTCACATATACAAGTCTTTCGAAACACTAATAGAAGATAGCCAGCTAGAAGAAAACATGACTTTAAGCCTAGTTTTAGATAATTCGAATTGTGACTTTACGAAAGAAAGTAAAGCGGAGATAAAAGGGGTTTGTTTTCCACTATTCCCTACTAAAGTAGTACATGGTATTTATTACATAGTAGCAATACCAAAATATTTCAGGTTTCCTTTGTTTTTTTTTTTTTTAACCTAAACAATTTCTTGTTCCTTTTTTTTTTTTTACCTTTACCATGCAAGTAGGAAATTTTAAAAAAAACAAAGGTAAACAAACAAAACAAAACAAAATATGGCACGTGAGCAATTGATGAGGGTAAGAAGTGTTTTTTTTTTCTTTTTTTTTTTTAGGCTTTGTTTATGAAGACGTAAACGTATCTCTAGTGAATTTCAGAAGATGAACAACGCGTAATAATGTTGCAAGTATGAGATTGATAACCTATAGGTATCAAGAGTCTAAAAGAGACAGACTCCTTACATTAATTGAAAATAAGAGAGCAAATAAAGGAAAATTATAAAGAACGGGTATCAATAATATATATGCGTGTGTCTTTGTGAATAAAAGGAACTGACGTACAAGGGAAGAAATAAAAATGCTCAACGGAATGAAAGAGACTGAGTGGAAAGAAGAGAAAAGTCAAAGCTGACAAAATAACAAAGCATAAAATATGTGTGTGTGTGTGTGTGTGTGTGTGTGTGTGTGTGTGTGAATAGAAAAACAAAGACTAGCAAAATGATGGTAGTCGCTGAATAAAGGAAAAGTTCATCTAAGCAAAAAACATAAAACCCAAAAATACAGAGACCCCGACTGTGAACAAACTGTTTCTGAAACTCATTGAAGAGGCACCATTGCTTTGTTCAAATAAGGAAGCTTGTGAAGCACTGATTGTTTGTGTGACAAAAATGCTAGATGCTTGAGTGGATAGTGTGCTTGGAGAACCGGTGTTAGCGTCGTTTTGAGGGGAATTTTGAGTTGGTTCACTAGTGGTGGTTTTGGAGACAGTGGATTCAGTGGATTCAGTGGCTGTTTGCTGAGGAACACTGTTAGGCGACGAGGTGGACACAACTGAAGAACCGGAAGAACTGGCAACCAAAGAAGAACTAGCAACAGAAAGAGTAGAAACTTTAGATGAACCAGAAGCTACTGAAGTTTCAGAGGCCACGGAAATTGGAGAGGAAGACAAAGGATAACTGTATGTTTCAGAGGTAGTGTCAGATTGAGTAACACTAGGATAACTAACTGTTTCTGAAATAGTGGTTGTTTCCACTGATGGAACATAAGTGTAGGAGGTGGCTTTTCCAGAGATGGTGGTTGTGAAAGTGCTTTCTGTGACTGTTGAGGAACTAGCAGAAATACTAACAGAGGTAGTCTCTGGGGTAGTCTCTGGGGTAGTCTCTGGGGTAGTTTCCGAGGAAGTAACATGAAAACTGCTCATTGGACTGCTAGTTGACGAGGTTGTAACTTTAACTGGAGTACTGGAAGCTGCAATCTTACTGGTGGAAGCAGAAGCAGAAGAAGATACCACTGTACTGTTACCATAGAATGGACTGATGATCGTAGAAGTTTGAACCGCAGTAGTTTTGGATATACTTGCTGGAACACTTGAGTTAGACACTGTTGAGTGTTTTGTGGAAACACTGGATGACGAACTATTGGTAGCAGATGTGGTGTAGACTTGGGTTGTTTGACCAGGGGTCATGACGTAATAGGTGGTAGAAATGGTTTCTTTCCCATCTTTCCCAGTAGTGGTCAAATATCCAGTTGCATATGTTGAAGTAATAGTACCAGTGTTTGTAGTGTACACAGTAGTAACGTCTGTAACAATTGGGGTTCCGACATAATAAGTGGTAAAAATAGTCTCTGTGTCATTACCAATGATTGTGTGATATCCAATAGACAAAGTTTCTGTTGCAGTTCCGTTGTAAGGAGTGTAGACTGTGGTAAAACCATTGATGATAGGAGTGGCCACGTAGTAGATAGTGGAGATAGTTTCTTTGCCACTAACAGTGATCACAGTGGAGGAGGTGGCGTAGGTAATGGTGGAAGCAACAGCAGATGGAGTGAAGACAGTGGTAGAGCCGTAGACGATTGGAGTACCCACATAGTAGATGGTGGAGATGGTTTCCTTGCCGCTGACAGTAAAGGTCGAGTAGCTGACGGAGTAAGTGGTGGCCGAAGAAACGGCAGATGGAGTGAAGACAGTGGTGGCACCGTTGACAATAGGTGTGGCCACGTAGTAAATTGTGGAAATGGTTTCTTTACCGTTCACAGTCAAGATAGTGGAGGAGGTGGCGTAGGTGCTAGCAGAAGAAACGGAAGATGGGGTGTAGTGAGTAGAGTAGCCATAGGAAATTGGAGTTTGAACATAGTAGATAGTGGAAACAATTTCTTGACCACCTTTACCGGTGATAGTCGTTGCTGAAGTCGAATAAGTAACTATAGAAGAAACAGCTGATGCAATAAGATGTGTCGAATAACCAAACGAAATTGGAGTGGCCACGTAGTAGACGGTGGAGACGGTTTCTTTGCCATTGACAGTGAAGGTCGAGTAGCTGGTGGCGTAGGTCATCGTGGAAGAAACAGAGGATGGAGTGAACAGTGTGGTAGCAACATCGACGATAGGAGTGGCCACGTAGTAGACGGTATAAACTGTTTCCTGGCCGTTGTTTGGGTTAGTAGTAGTACTATATTCAGTTGAATATGTGGTAGTACTAGGAACTTCGGCAGGAGTAGTTGTGTAGACAATATCTTGGATGATTGGTGTTTTCACATAGTAGATTGTAGAGACAGTTTCAATGTTGTTGATACCTTTTGTTGTGATTGTGGTTGTTGAGTATGTTTCTGTAGTTGGAACATAGGCAGGAGTTAGCTGAGTACTGGTTTTTTCTACAACTGGAAGTTCAACATCAAAGATCGTGGACACAACGATCACGTGGTTGAAGTTCGTTGTTGTTTCAACTTTTGTAGAGTCAGTTTTTGTCACTGCTCCGCCGTATGTAGTGTAGCTAGTAGAAACCCCGTATGTGATTGGGACTTCAACTGTCTCACTAACAAGAACAGTTACTTGTTCATTGGTAGGGTTGGTGGCCTTTGAGGTCATGTAGATGGTGGTAAGACCGGTGATACCAGTCATTGTAGTGGTAGTGATACTAGTTAGAGTAGTTGGTGAAGGCAATTCAACGATAACCAGTTCTACTGACTCGGTTGTGGTTTGGCCACCGGTGGTAAAAACGACTGGGGTTACGGTTTCGGTAGTGGTTATGTAGCTTAGAGACCCTGTGATGGTGGTTGTGATGATTTCATCTGGACATGGTTCAGCAGCGTCTGTTGGACCACTGAATACGTAACCTTCATAATCGGAACTGAAACCATCCATACTTGGTGTTTGGAATTGAAAATTAAAAACTGCTAATTGCTCAATGTTAACGTACATGATTCTGATTGGATAGTATCTGCCAGCTAACAATTGAACACTAAGACTACCTCTACCGGTGTTGTCATAGTTTGTGTATGAAGTAAGAGAAGGGTCTGTGACAACATTGGACCCACTTTGTTGTTGACAACATGAGAACGCGTTATCGGAACCGAAACTAATAAAAGAGTAATCGTCAGCCCATTTCAAATTAAATTCGTATAGACCGTCTTCAGCAGCATAGAAGTAACCAGTACCGATCATAACAAAGTGAGCGGAATTAAAATTGGAGGATCCCTCGTAGTTGAAATACCCTGGAAGTGTTGTTTCGTAGGTAGTTTCAGCCACTCTATGAGGTTGGCCCCAAAAATTGTAATTTATGTCGTAAAATTCATCCCAGTAATTGGTGTAGGACAGAGTCTCAACACCTGTTGCGGACCCTAAAAACGTGTTTGTTAAGTAACCGTTGTCATCAAAATTTGCCTCTGTGTAATCACTAGCATAGTCTTTGTAAGAAAAGTACTTCATGTCAAAACCTGGTTGCAATTTGTAACCATTTGGAATCTTACAAGCAGATAAGTATGGGTCAGCATTTGTTGTTTTTGATAGCAAAGAAACACCAAGGGTTGTAGCGGCAGCAAAAACTTTCAAGTATCTATAATAAACCATGATATTTGTTTTGTAAGTGAATTATTGTGTGGATTGTGGCTTGATTATTTATAATTGTTTGTTTATGGTTACCTTTTGTTTTTTTTCAGTGTACACTAATAACAATTATAAAACAACAATAAAGCTTTATATTGCTTTAAGACAATGTAATTTACAATTGTTTTAAACAACAAGTTTTTAAAAGCCTCTCCTTTATATATTTGAGTTTTAAACTTTTATTTGTCTGTGAGTGTTTTGTCTTGCTCTTTCGTTTTTTTGAAAAATTAGATTTAAAGTTTATTTAATCAAGAAGCCCAAGAAAACCCCAAGAACCCCCAAGAACCCCCTATTAAACAACTAAACCAGAATATTAAGTCACAAAGTGTTTTTAACGGTTGGTTCACTGTTCTTTTTTTTTTTTTAATTTCAATTTTTTTTAATAATGTTTAAAGATGATATTAACGAAGTATTCGGGAACTCTGTATTGTTTTTTCCAGTGGGTTTTTAGTAATAATGATGAATTCACCAATTAAGAAGTTGAATCTTGTTTGTACGTTTTATCATCATACACTCCTCTGCAGAGATAAGTGAGTGCAATTTGTTTTGAAACGTGTTATTACAACATGTTGATAAAATGTCCTCTCTCTTTCGTACACGCACAGTTTATCTCAAAAAGAAAGATTTGTACATTTCACACTAACCGAACAACATGGGAATGAAGACATGAATAAAAAACGAAAACAAAAACGAGAACGAAAACTAAAAATCGGAACGTTGAATTTGTGTGAACTCTATGAGTTCTGTGAGTTTTCTCAGATCTATGAACTCTGTTATCATTCAGTAATTGTTGAAATATTTGAATTGATGTTTTTTTTTTTTTAATTCAACTATTCAATTATTTAATTAATTAATTAATTAATGAAGTAGGAAATGGATTGATCTGATAATGTTCTAGAACACTTTTTGGGTGTTTTTTTTTTTTTTTCAACTGTTGAAATTTTAATTCTACAGTGATTTCAAAGAGTGAGCGTTCTTTTTTCCTGAATTTTTTTTTTTTTTTTTTTTTTTTTTAATTAATTACTTAATTAAGACGTTCTGCAATGATGTCTAAGAGTGAAACAAACACAGAGTGATGTCACTCGGTCCAAATTGTTGATTTCATTTAAGAAGAAAACGTTCCTGTTGTTTTCTCTGCGTGGTTTTTTGTCATTTTTAGTCTTTTTGGTATTTACTCATTTTAAAAGATATCGGTGATTCCAGTTTTTCTTAGAGCTATTTTTCTTTGTATTAGATAGGAATATACAACTGTATAAAAAAAAAAAACGGAAAAAACAATTTGACAGTTGATTAAAGATTTGTACAAGATATTTTTCTTTCTACGTTGAAAAAACCCCATGTAAACATCTGCCAACATTACTAATCCTATAACTAATCTTATTACTAAATAGTATATTACTGAATAGTAAGTTGTGCATGACAAACTAGTAGTGCAAGATGGTATCACCAAAGACCGTGGAAATAGAAGGAAATTTAATGTAGGAAGGAAGTTTTGTTCCGCTCTTCCAGACTCTTTTTTTGTTTTTGTTTTTCTTTTTCATTCCTGGATTTCTACTTTGTATGTTGATTCTTTGTTCTCTCAACAGACTGTAGAATAATTATTCAAAAAAAACAGGAAACCCCCAAAATTTATTTAAATCCAACAAAAAATTCAACAACGATGACAGAAATTGAACAGTTGAGTGACATACGGTGAGTATGGAGTATTGTCTTATATTTTTTGTTTTTTGTTTTTTGTTTTACAACAGTTATTAAACTCACATTTTTAATTAATACTTTCAAAACAAGCTGTTGTAGCTCGATATTTTTTGACGATCAAACTGAGTATACTGGAGACTAAAAACAGTAAATGTGTGGGTGTGTGGGTGTTTGTTTCCTAGCATCAATAGTGAATATTAAATATTGACTTGGAGTTGTCACGATAAAACTATCAAGAACCAAAATTTAAATAAACAAAACAAACCACCCGCTAATATAAAAACAAGCAAAAACAAAAAAAAAGCTAAAAGAACCTGGATGTTAAGAGAATGGAAATGCAATAATAGAGAACATTTTTTGAAATAATATTGTTCAGCCAAAAAGGACAAACCCTAAAACAAGCGAACACAATTTTTTTAGACAACTTTTGCTTAGTTTGGTTGAGTTTGCTGTACCGGTATGTTGTGACGGGATGTCTGGGGTAGACGACGTGTTGGTTGAACTACCGGCTGTGGAGGTGGAACCTGTGTTTTCGTTAACATTGGAGAAAGAACTGTCAGTTGGTGCACCATTAGTGGTATTCACTACTGATGTAGTAACGAAACTAGAAGTGTAGCTGTCCAAAGCTGGATGAGAAACAACAGAAGATGAAGATGTATCATGTAAAGCCGCAGCAGATGAAAAAACAGCGGAAGCAGTTGCTAACGGTGGTTTAGATGAAAAAGTAGTTGAGTACCCCTCATATGAAGAAGGAACTGAATTTCCGCTGTGTGGAGATGTAGCTGAGAAATCATCTGTTGAAGAAGAAGCAGAATGCGTGTTGTAAGGAGATGAGTTTGAGTAATCTTCTGGTGAAGAGGTGGTTGAAAAATCCTCTGGTGAAGAGGTGGTTGAGTAATCATTTAGTGAGGACGTAGTTGAATATTCAACAGATGAGGCGGCAGCTGACGATTGATGAAAGGATGTGACTGCAAAAGAGCTACCAAAGTTATATATGGTGGCCTTATTGGACGGTTGTAGAGTTGTTTTAGAAGTCACGGCGATATTGCTGGTGGTAATGAAAAATGAAGTACTGTTGTGATACATTGGGCGAGTGTGTCCCGAAGTTAGTGTCTTAACATAGTATATGGTCAAAATAATTGTCTTACCGTCTTTGTCCACAGTGGTCAAATATCCTGTTGAATACGTAGCTGTAAAGAACCACTGTATGGACTGTAGGACGTGGAAGCATGTGTTGAAGTTTTGACATTTGATGGGGTTGCTACATAGTGTAGGGTAGTTACCACAACTTTGCCATCTGATTTTACATTAGTGAAATATTCTGTTGAAAATGTACTCGAAGATAAACCATTGTATGGAACATATTCTGTAATCAAATTTCCGCTTGTTGAAAAACCTTGGATAGAAACATTGTATTGACTAGTTTAAGTGGTCACATGGGAAGGCATACCAACGTAGTAAATAGTAGAGGTCATAGTTTCATTGTCTGAATCAATTGCAGTGATGTACCCTGTCGAATAAGTGGCTGACAAAGAGCCACTGTGAGAGCTATATTCAGTGGTCACGTGAGCTGGTGTCTCAACAAAGTAGGTGGTCGAGGTAATTTTTTCTCCAATGAGCTCAAAAAGTTTTGTATATGCAGTCGAATACGTACTAGCACTAATACCGGAATATGCAATTAACACGGTTACTTTTTTATTACCAGTCTCGATATACGACTTTGTGCTAATATGTAAACCTTAGCTACTAAGCACTTTAGAAATACTGTTATGTGGTGTGGCCACATAATATATGGTAGACACTGTCTCCTTGTTGTTACCACCCGTAACAGTAATCACAGAAATTGAGTACGTATGAATATCGCTAACTGAAGAACCTGTAAATTGAGTGGAAGTAATATACGAGATTGGTGTTTGCACATAGTACGTCGTTATAATTGTTTCCCTACTATTATTACCGCTCACAGTCATATACCAAATGGACATGGTAGTGTCTGCCGTCCCATTATAACCCTTAAATACAGTAGTAGCAACATCAATGATAGGAGTGGCCACGTAGTAGATTTTAGATACTGTTTTCTGGCCGTTAATTGTGTTGGTAGTAGTAGTATATTCAGTTAAATTTGTGGTAGTACTAGCAACTTGGGCAGGTTTAGTTTTGTATATTGTGTCCTGGATGATTGGTCTTTTTACATAGTAAATTGTAGAGACCGTTTTAATGTTGTTTGCACCAGTTGTTGTGGTTGTTGTAGTAGGGTATGTTTCTGAGCTTGGGACAAGGGCTGGGGTCAGCAGGGTGGTAGTTTTTTCCGCGACAGGGATTTCAACATCAAAAATCGTGGACACAATAACCACGCTTTCAGAGTTGGTCGTTGTTTCAACTTGTGTGGACACAGTTTTGGTTACTGTACCTCCGTATGTTGTGTAGCTAGTGGAAACCCTGTATGTGATTGGAACTTCTACTGTTTCACTAACAAACACAGTCACTTGCTCATTGGTAGGGTTAGTGGCTTTTGAGGTCATAGAGATGGTAGTAGGGGCAGTGATGCCTGTCATTGTAGTGGTAGTAAGACTAGTTAGGGTAATTAATGAAGATACTTCAACAACGTTCATTTCTACTTCTTCTGTAGTAGTTTGACCATTGTTAATAAACACAGCTGGCGCCACAGTTTCAATAGTAGTGGTGTAGCTCAGTGAATCTAAGATGGTGGATGTAATGATTTTATCTGGACATGGCTCAGCAGCGTCATCGGGACCACTAAACGCGTAACCTTCAAAAATAGAACTAAAATCACTTGAACCTAGAGATTTGAATTGAAAATCAAAGACTCCTAATGTTGCAATGTTGACGTACATAATTCTAATTGGATATTATCTCCCAGCTAACAATTCAACAGTCAGTGTACCTCTACCAGTATGTGCATAGTTTGAGTATGTGGTCAACATTGAGTCTGTAACTTTTTCGAGACCTTTTTGTTGTTGACAACAAGGGAAAGCGTTTCTGGAACCAAAACTGACGAAATAATAATCGTCAGCCCAGCTTAAATCAAATTCGTATATACCGTCTTCAGAAGCATAGAAGTAACCAGTACCAACCATAATAAAGTGACCTGAGTCAAAACTAGAGGATCCCTCGTAGTTGAAATACCCTGGAAGTGCTATTACGTAGATATCATCAGTATAATGATCAGTCACGGTTTTAAGTACATGTCCCGACAGAGTCTCGGTGTACGTGCTGTACACGTCTTGCCAGTAATTTGTGTAGGACAGAGTTTTGACCTCTGATGCAGAGCCAAGCAAAGTGTTTGTTGTGTACCTGTTAATTTCAAAGTCTGATTCTGTGTAATCACTAGCTAGCCCCATTCGGATATGAATAATACTTTATATCAAAACCACGTTACAGTGTATAGTCACTTGGAATCCTACACGCAGGTATGTATAGGTCGGCAAGAGTGTTTTGGCTTAGAAAAAGTACACTAAAATCTGTGGCAAAGGCAAGAGCTTTTAAGTACTTGTAACAAACCATGATTGTATGAGTGTGTGTGTGAGAGAGAGAGAGAAAGTGTGTGTGTGTGTGTGTGTGTGTTTAGGCCTTTTTTAATACTGTTTTTAATGAGTAGTTAGTTTAGAGATTAGGGTTTTTTGATTGTGTGTTGAGATTGTTTTGGCTCAAATTTTACCAAACAACGTTCTTTATATATATACATATATATATAAATATCGTCATATTTTTTTTTTACATTTTTTTGTTCTTACGTAATTTTTTATCGTCTCATCTGACCCATTCTCCTTTGCCAGATAAGATGTAAGGCAAACAAAAACAAATTTCACACAAGAAACACATTGAACCGTTTTGCCAATCACTTTTTCTCTGCAGTTTTTTACCAAGACGGTAAATCTTAAAGCCAAGAAAAAAAAAACAAAAAATAAAAAAAACCCCCATCTTGTTGTTGTCTTCATGCACAACTCAACAACATAACGTGAAGTACCTTTTGTCAAAAAAAAAATATGACAGTATTTTTAACAGAGGAAGAGTTATAATTTCATTGTTATTTGACAATTTAGGGAAGACCTACAATAAAACAAACTGAACACTTATTTGATATGCAGTTTTATACAATGAAATATGTTTCCATCTGTACACTCTAAATGGTTTTATGAGTATTTTTTTAAAATTGTTTTAAAAGTATTTTTCTTTTAATTGATTTCAATAAAACCTGTTATAATCTCATATGATTTTGATTTGAAAATTCTCTATGTTTCTATGTGTGCATGTGTAAAAATAAACACAAAGATTCAATAGGGATATAATGATCAAAAACAATAAAGTATAATTTATTAAAAACATCATGTGTTTGAAAAACGTGTTTTTTTTATCTCTTATATCAGTTTTGGGACTTAATACAGGAATTTGATAGCAGAAAGAGACTGAAAGCATAAGAATATAACATGTTAAAGTGAGATGAAGAAAAAGAGGGAAAATGTTTGAAATTTACAGTTTTTGTTTCATTTTCTTTTAATATTTGGATAATTAATTAACTGGAAAACAATTGGATTTTAGACTTTACATCATCATGTTTTTCTAATTTAGCTTTTGCCTCTGGGTTAGTACTTGAGTGTGGTGTAAATTATCTATTCTACAAAAACATTAAGTATAATGGGTTTAAGTTTTTTGTTTAAATACATATCTTTTTTTCTAAAAAAGGGAAGAAAATCTTGCTTACAAAAACCGTTACAGTAGAGTACAGTATTGTGAAAAAATAACTACGCTTTGAACATAACAATTTTGAAAACACTAACCCTGAAAAAAAATACTCAAAATAAAAACCACCCGTTAATTTTCCATAAAGTAAAAAAAAAAAATTGAGCCTATGATTCTTTAATTTTAATTTTAAAAATTAATGACTGATTGACCTGTGTTAGTTGAGTTCTTGATTTAGTCTTTTTAGTGTACAAGATAGAGAACACGCGTGCAGTTCTCATTAAAGTTGTGTATTAAGATTTGGGTAGTTTTTAATATGTTATATTAATTTTTAGTGTTTTGGTTGCTTTTAATGTGGGCGTTATAATATGTGCTTGTGCATGCAATGTCTTGAAGTTATAGCAACTGATTACAACCACTCTTCTATACACGTGAAGAGAATGCATCTGGACCCACTCCCGTAAAAACTAATCTCCGGGTCCGCATTGTTTTGACTCTCTTGAAAAAATCAGTTTGTTTATTATTAAACCCAATTTTTTACCAGTTCTCTCAATTAACCACGTTTTCCCAAGTGAAAAAACACAGTGTGAAAAAATAAACAAACCAAACAAAACAAGTTGCTCACGTGACTTTAATATTGTCACGTGTGTAAATTTTTAGTTTTTTGTCTAGTTGTGTAAGAGTTTAATGTATTTTGTTATATTCATGTGTTGTGATCATCATAATTACAAGTAGAAGAGGTATACAGATATTTATAATTCATGAGGTTGTTAATATAAAAAAAAAGAGCAAGGACTCTTTAGGTTTTTATTTATTTATTTATTTTATTATTTATATATTCTATGGGTCATTAAAAATAGCTTCATTGCATTAACGTTAGAGAGGAAAGGAAAAGAAGGATAAGCTTCTTAACAGGTAGTGTCAACGACGTATCTACCCAAGATTTTACCGGCTTCCATTTCTTCGTAGATTCTTGGCAATTCAGACAAACCAACAATTTTGATTGGGGATCTGACCAAACCTCTGACAAAGAAGTCGATGGCTTCTCTGGAGTCGGCTCTGTTACCGACGTAGGAACCAACAACTTTGTAGGATTTGACAACTTGGTCAAAGACACTGGATTTACAGTAGGCGTTGGCTGGCAAACCAACTAGGACAACAGTACCGTTGGATCTGACATATTGGGTGGATTGTTCAATGGCTTTTTCAGAGACAGAAACATTGATGACACCGTGGGCACCACCGTTGGTGGCTTTGACAATGGCAGCTGGGATATCTTTTTCCTTTGTGAAATCAACAAAGACTTCACCACCACATTTCTTGAACAATTCTTCTTTACCTTCACCACCGTCAATACCAACGACTCTCAAACCCATGGCTTTGGCGTATTGGACAGCTAGAGAACCCAAACCACCGGCAGCACCAGAGATGGCAATCCATTGACCTGGTTGCATTTCAGCGGATTTGATGGCTTTGTAAACAGTGATACCAGCACACAAGATTGGGGAGATTTCAGCCAAGTCGGCACCTTGAGGAATCTTGGCAGCTTGAACAGCATCAGCAGTGGCGTATTGTTGGAAGGAACCGTTGTGGGTGTAACCGGACAAGTCGGCAACAGGACAGTTGGATTCGTTACCCAATTCACATTCTTCACAGTTCATACAGGAACCGTTCAACCATTTGATACCGGCGTAGTCACCGATGTTCCAGCCTTTGACGTTTTCACCCATGGCAACAACAACACCAGCACCTTCGTGACCACCGACTAAGAATGGGTCCAATTTGACATCCAATGGCCAGTCACCTTTCCAGGCGTGCAAGTCGGTGTGGCAGACACCAGAGTATTTGACGTTGATCAACAATTCGTTGGCTTTTGGAGTTGGGACTGGGATGTCTTCGTAGGTTAATTCACCACCGTTTTTGTAGAAAACAACAGCTTTTTGATTTTGTGGAATAGCAGACATTTTTTTCGGATTTATTTTTTTGAAATTTAGAGTTTTGAGTTTAGATTTAAACTTGTTTGTTCTATGGTTTTATTTGTTTTCTCTATTACATTAAGTTATATGTATAGACAATTGAGGTGAAAAATTATTTATCTAACTTCAAAACAATCATCTCCCTTTATATACCAAATTTTTTCCAGTCCTTGAAACTCTCAAACTTTAAAGGAGTCTACTGATTTTTTTGTAATTGTCTTTTAGTCAGATCGCATCATTTTGGAAAAATCACAAGATGAACCAAACTCAGATTCCTCTTCGTCTTCGTTGTTATCTTCGTTGTTGTCTTCGTTGTTGTCTTCTCCTTTGTCTTCTCCTTTGTCTTCTAACTGGTCAAAAACTGAACTGATTTTTACAAACGTGAATAAAATGTAAAATGTAAAATAAGCAGTAAAAAGAAAAGAAAAGAGAAAAAAAAAAAATATCCTGATATACGGACGGACACCTGACTTTTTTTTTTTTTTTTTTTTCCACCAATTGTTCCGAGCGTCTACGTTTTTGTCTAAGTCACTTTTAGTTCCACTTTTTCCACATACAAAAAAAAATAAAAAAAGTACCACCACTATGTGAACAACAACAACAACAACAACAACAACTCTACGATTAAACTACGGAAGTTTAAATGGGGAGGGGGGAATATTTTGATTTCTTTTATCCAATTAATTTTATGCAATATTCAATTATATTCTTGGTGAATTAATATGTGGTTATTCAGAATAATGAAAAATATGAATATTTTACTATGAGATTGGTGATGATGATGATGATGATGATGATGATGATGATAATAATAATAATAATTAATAAACGTGGAGACACATTTTAAAGAAAGAAGGAGAGAGAGAGAGAGAGAGAACAAGTAGCTACTTCCACTAATTAACCACTAAATTATCTACGCGTTTAAAGGGAGAATAGTCCTTGCTTCTTATAAAAAAACAAAAAAAAAAAAATAATGAACAAAATTCCGATACTTTAATGAAGTAATGACTTGATGATGGGAGAGTACTAAAAAAAAAAAAGCTAAAGTGTGGTGTACTCTCTCTAATGAGTGTACCCGTTTTGATTATTAATCACCCGAGATTAATAGTGGTATTGGTAGTTATCTCTATTTTTTCCGGAACACTGGGGGATACTATGGAGAGAGACTGTTGTAAAATTCAACGATTCTTGTAAAAGCATAATTTTTTCCCAGAGACTTAGGAAGGAGTCCAGTTGGTTTTACTCTCTTTTTTTTGTTCATACGAAAATATCCAACAGGAGAAGAGTATACCAATTTTAGTGAGTGGTGGTGTCTTAGATATTGTAAAGAAGTCAAAGGAGAAGTCGAAGGAGAAGTCGAAGGAGAAGTCAAAACAACGTGATTAATTTTTCCGCTGAAGAAAGGAGGGTAATGTTAAAACAGCGTCTTTCAGGTAAATGTCACGTGTCTACAAAAAAAAGTTTTACATTACCCCCACATTCTTTTTATCAATAACTTCAACCTGGGCTTTTTCCGTAAATGGTGATAATACCAGGGTGGGGGTCATGTGTCACTCGGAACCTGTGTGAGATTGTGATATTCGGTGACTCATACGATAACCTAAATAACTTAGTAATGACATCAATCAAATGAAGAAATAGAAAAATAAATAAAGAGAGGTAGGTTAACCAAAACAAAACTTAAAGGAATGACTGTAGAAATTGTTAAAGTTTGTGGGTTGCGTACTTTGGAAAGTATAAAGTACTGTGTTTCCGATGAGTCAACAAGGAAAATCACACACTTGGGGATCATTTGTGTTCCAAACAGAAAAAGGACCATTGATGAGTCTGTTGCAGTGCAAGTGCAAGGTCTTATCAACGGAAACAGTAAGATTGATAGTGGGATTGAAGGTATGAGGAAGAAAAAAAAACTTGTTGGAGTGTTCAGAAACCAGAGTTTCCAAGATATAAAAGACCTGGCTGTGAGGTACCAGTTGGATGTGATCCAGTTCCACGACGACAACAAGGATTGGTTTGACTGGGCATTGAGATTCTTAGACTTGCAGAACACGTCTTCTAATTCAAAGTACAAATGCCAACAAGTGATCAAAAGATGGTGTTTCCCAAGAGATCAAAAGGAGATTTTTGAGTATGCCAAGAAAATCACAGAGATGAAGTTGACAGACAAGATCCTTTTTTTGTTTGACTCGGAAGCAGGCGGGGAAGGTGTTCTTGCTGACAACTTGCAAGATATCAATGAGTTTATTGCAAAAGTGAACTCTGAATTGTTAGACCCGTCTTTAAATGTGAAATTTATCTTGGCTGGTGGGTTGAATCCGGAAAATGTAGATCAATGTCTAAAAAAATGCACACTTATCAACGGCGTAGATGTTAGTAGTGGCGTGGAAGACTCATTGACTGGTGAAAAAGATTTTGACAAGATCACAAATTTCGTAAAGAATCTATGAATTAGAGATTACTTAAGTACTGATAAGATTGTTTAAAATTTATTTTTTTATTGTTTAAAAGTTTATACGTACGTATATAGACATGTATGTATGTATATGGAAAAAGTAGAGTTATAAAAGAGCAGGTAAACGACAAGCAGGTGTTATAACTTAGGCGGAAGAACCGGCAATGAAGAACCATTTGTCAATGGATTTGTCAATTGGGGCATCTTGGAATTCACCACCTTTTGGCAATTCAATGGAAGAAGCTTCAGTGAAGGCACCAGTGTCTTTCAAAGTGGTGTTAGTCAAGTCGATTTTTTTGGCATCAACTTCACCTTTGATCAATTTTTTCCAAGCAACGTTACATTCCTTGATGACTTCCAAAGCGTATTTCTTGTTTTTGGCTTCACCGGAGAAGGCAAATTGGTTTTCTGGTTTACCGTCTGGGATTTTGTAGATTCTGAACCATTCGTTGGTGGCTCTCAACAAACCTGGCATGTGTTTTTCAACGTCTTCAATGTCGTTCAATTTAGCAGCCAATGGGTCGTTGACATCGATAGCAATGATTTTCCAGTCGGTTTCACCTTCGTCCAACAAGGCCATGACACCTAGAACTTTGACTTGTTTGACTTGACCAGAGTAAGCAATGGTTTCACCGATTTCCAAAACATCCAATGGATCGTTGTCACCAACAGCTTTGGTTTCTGGGTGGGCTTCGTTAGGGTCTTCCCAGGTTTGAGGGAAAGCACCGTAGTTGTGAATGTAACCGTGGTGAGGGAAACAGTTTCTGACAAATCTCAATTTACCCTTTTTGGTGTCTTGGACAATTGGGTTCAATTTGTCTTCCTTGGTGATTTCCAATTTGGCGTTACTCCATCTTGGGATTTCAACAACCATGTTGAAGATGTTTTCTTCTTCATTGGCGTACAATGGAATGTCGTGGAATGGAGAGACTGGTTTACCGTCTTGTTCAATGTATAATTTGTAGTCCAAAGTGTTTTTTGGAGCAATTTGTCTGGTAGTGTAGGACATGATTGTTTCTAAATTGATGGGGTTTTTTTTTTCCTATTCTTACTATTTCAACAATTATACCAATCATTTTAATTAAATAATTAACTAAACACCAATAAGTAACATTTCATCTTTTAAACTCTTTCCATGAATCAATATATAAGCTGAAGCAAGAAGATGAAAACCTCGAAAATTTTTTTAAAAATTTGTTGAAAACCTTTTTTCTCGACAATGAAAAAATCACCAAAAAAACCAATAAAGCATGAGGTGTGTGGGTGTGTAACATACACAGTAATGATGTGCAAGAAAAAATACACCACAGTTCAACATTTCACGTGACGATGAGTGAATTACTGGTAATCGTTAAACCTAAGATTTTCCAAATTAACGATATATATCAATATTTTTATATAGCTCTATAAAATAGTACTCCTGATAATAGTACCAGAATGGCAAGACTCAGAAGTCGTCCATAGGTTCATCCTCTGCCTGCACACGTATTCTGGTCTTTAGTCGTTGCAAGTACTCAATTTGAGGCTTGTTGATAACTAGATCGTTATTAAGAGTGAAAAACTGTCTGCACATAGGACACAAACCTTTAGATGCTAATTGCTCTAACCAAGTGGTTATGCAATGCAAGTGGAAAACATGGTTGCATTCACCAACAACTAGCGAACACACTTTCCCCGGATCAACACACTGCGGGCACGTACCGTTATAGGACACACGACAAATCCCACACACATCTTCTTCGTCCTGCTCGTTGCTTACCGTGGGTTTGTCACATGTATTCGTATCGTTTCCTGTAGAGCCATTGGGGTCAACGCCTCCCTGGAGCTTATCAAAATAAGTTTCATCAGTAGTTTCTAAATCTTTTTGCGTTTGATGGATATCCCACGACCATGCACATACACAGTGTACTTTTTTAAACTCAACTTTCATTGTGAATTGTGTATGATTTTAGTTTCAGGTTTGTGCTTTGTGGAGTTGATTGTCTATTTGTGAGAATTATTTGCTCAAAAGGTGACAAGAACAGTATGTTTTGTGTCGGAGAAATCAGCTTTGAGGGCAAATCCAGATCACGAAAGATAATCAAAGCGGGTAAACAAAAAAAACGCCCAGAAAAAAAAAACAATCACGTGATGCACGCTTGAGTAAAGGAGTAAAGACTATGTCACATGACCTTTATATAATAACCTACAATTCATTCAAAGGTTCAACAAGTAACAAAATGCTTCACCTATTTCCAATCCTTTTATTTCTAATACCCAAATACAAGCACTATATAAAGATATATATATATCAATAATTTTAAGCACTTTATAAAAGTGACTTTAAGAATGTTCTGATGATTAAATTGTTTGTCTCGTCACGGTACTGAAACCCCAAGTTGTTAATAAACTCTTGGAATAGCTCGCTTTCCTCTGGAGGAACAGAAACGCCGACTAAGACTTTGCCTATATCATCACCTACGTTCCTATAATGGAACAGGGTCAAGTTCCAAGAGCTGCTAATTTGGTTTAAAAATTTGGTCAAAGCTCCTGGTCTTTCTGGAAATTCAAATGTAAAGAAAACTTCATTGGAAACATTGGATACACCTCCGGCTAGGTAACGACCATGGGTCTTCGCCATTTCATTATTTGAAATATCAACTGCTTCAAAACCAACTTTTTTAAGTTCTTCAATCACTGTGCTAGATTCTCTTTCTTTATCTTTGCAACTGAAACTGATGTAGATACACGCTCTGGTTACTTGTGTCACATGGTCCTTGTGATAGTCATTGTATCTGTACGAAAACTCAGTAACATTTCTGTCCCCCATTAAATTTTGAAGCGCCTTAAATGTACCTGGCGTGTCTGGCACTGTGACCAACAGGAACACTTCTTTACCCTCTCCGTAGATTGCTCTTTCTGAAACAAATCTTAGTCTGTCAAAATTCATATTTGCACCACTGACAACTGGGATATACGTTTTTTTAGCGTGATCTACATTTGGATACAACTTAGTAATGTATTTTTTCATCCCGGCAACCCCCAAGGCGCCAGATGGTTCTACAACAGATCTTGTATCATTGAAAATATCTTTAATGGCAGCACACAACTCATCTGTGCTCACCAACACAACTTCGTCTACATATGCCTGACAAATTCTAAAGTTTTCCTCACCAATGACTCTAACAGCTGTACCGTCTGCAAATGCACCAACAGTTTTCAAAGGAACTCTTTTCCCGGCTTGCAATGAGGTTTTCAACGTTGGCGCGTCGTAAGTTTCCACACCAATAATTTTTATATGTGGTGCAACTCTTTTCAAATACGCACTGATACCTGCAATCAACCCACCGCCCCCAACAGGTACAAAAACAGCACCGATTTTTTGATCGGTTTCAGGAACCTGTCTCAAGATTTCCATAGCAGCTGTTCCTTGCCCCGCAATGATATATGGGTGATCAAAAGGTGGCACAAACGTTAGTTGCTCTTCAGCGCATATTCTATTGCATTTAACTTTTGCTTCGTCTACATCATCTCCGTGCAACACGACCCTAGCACCTAGTCTGCACACATTGTCAAACTTGATGGCTGGGGTATTAAGTGGCATGACAATGGTTGCAGGAATGTTCAACATCTTGGCTGCAAGAGCAACACCTTGTGCGTGGTTTCCTGCAGAAAAGGCAATCACACCTTTGAATTTCGAAGGTTGTGGACATTTTTCATATTTTTCCACAATTTTCTTCAACATATTATATGCTCCTCTTATTTTGAAAGAAAAAACCGGTAACAAATCTTCTCTTTTCAAATGCACACTTGCTCCCAGAGCTGAGCTCAATCCGACACAATGCGTTACCGGAGTGCCCTCAACAGCTTCATATACGGATGATCTTAAAATCAATCTAACATAATCTGGTGTGTTGTCAAATAGTTTTTCGTCTTCGTTTAGGTCTTTGTAAAGAGTTTTTAAATTTTCTGATAAATGCATAGGTTTTTTGTTTTCTATTTGGATTTAGTTCTGAACTTTTTTGAGAGTTTTGATGCCAGGAATTTTGGGGACCTGCTATGATTTATTACATTTATACAAGAGTTCATATATAAATTATAGCACTAACTCATGATTGTGAATACACTCATCTTTTTATATACCCATGGTAAGTATAAAAAAAGGCAAAGAGTAAAACCAAAATGCATTACAGTATTATTTCCATTTTTAAAATTTATATACAGCACGTTTTTAAATTTTAGACATCTACCACTGGTTCACAATCACAAATTTTGTATTATTTTCGATAAAAAAATATGTGAACAAAACTATAAAATATCGTAAAACATTAATAACGATGAGCACAAAACTGTTCATCACAGGTATCAAGTTTTTGTCGATTTGTTTATGTTTCTTTCAATATAGCTGCTGGAGTAAGACATATTTCAGGTAACGTCAAAGTGATGTGCATCGTTGTATCAACATTGGCATCAAAACTTTACAGATGAACCAATTTAGAATTTGATAATATATTTTACTTTAACGTATAGTGTACATGCGGAAATTTTATGCAGCAATCTCATCGGAAAACTCCCCAGAGGAAAGACGGTAAACAAAAATATTGATAAAGAAATATTCATATTTACAAAATGTCGGAGAATAATCTCAGTCGAGCCAGAAAACACGGGGAAAATGGAATACTGAAAAATTTCGACCATTTCGGAAACTCAACATGATTTTACTACTGAACCCTATGAAAAAAAAAAAAGAAACATTCAAGAACAACAGTCAAAAAAATAAGAGATATAAAGTGAACTCTATAATGACTTCCCTAAAAATTCATTAACAAGTTGAACCAAAAAAGAGACCAATAATTCACCTAAAAGAAAACTCCCCCTCAAAAGAAATATAAAAAGAATGATCGGAATCATTGATACAAAAAATGCTCCTCCAGCTGCCGCTGTATACTCACAGGCAGTAAAATCCAACGGATTCATCTACTGCTCGGGCCAACTTCCTTTGACCCCACAGGGGAAAATGATTGAAGGCAACATTGCTGATAAGACACACCAGATCTTCTCTAACATTAAAGCCGTTTTGGAAGCAGGCGGGTCCTCTTTGAAGAAAATTGTCAAAGTAAACGTTTTCTTATCAGACATTGCTTTGTTTGGTGAGTTCAACAAGACCTATGCGGAATATTTCAAGACACACAGACCAGCTAGATCATGCGTTGCTGTTGCTGCATTGCCAATGGACTCTGATGTTGAGATTGAAGTCATTGCTATTGACGGTATAGTTTCCAAACTCTAAAAAACTAAAAAAAACATTTATAAAAGTCCAATGTTAATGTATGTATATACAACTATACAGATAAGAAGAATAAAATAACTATGAAAATAAATAAGTAAAAGCTATACAATAAGAATCACGTCTCTCTTTCGCAGTGACATGTGTCTTAAAGATAGCATTGTAAAAAAAGTTTCCGTTATTTCCAAAGAATTAAAGATCAAAAGGATAACACATCCCGAGCATGCTTTTGAAATCACATTCTTCTCAACTTCCACAAAATAACAAAATAAGCAATCAGTCTATACCCAATCATCACAAGTGTAGCGTAGATCATATAATCTTTATTTGACTTGTAAATTTTAAATTCCTCCAAGATTTGTCTTCCAGTTACAATAGTCCCCGAGCTCATAGTAAGTTTCAAAGATTCAGAAAAGGCATTATTAATTAAGGAGATGACAACAAAATTCAATGGACTAAACCAGTTAATAACTTTCAAAACGACATCCATATTCAAAGACATAATACCACTCATGCAACACCCAAGACTAATCACAATACTGATCGCATTTACGACAAATCCAGGTTGAGAAAACAAGGTGTTTGTAATAATACCTAGTGATTCACCACATGTCATAAAAATAAACGCACCATAGACTGTCCAAAAAAAGTTGTAGGCAGTTCTAGGTAACCCAGTAACCAACACGGCAAAAATAGCGTAAAAGATTGAGCCCAAAAGCGACATTGGTAATTCAATGCTCATATAAGAACAGAAAAATGGCCACAAGGACTTGTTGTGCACGCCATCTTGATATTCATTGTAGAAAAAGTTTCTTTCACCAGGATAGATTGCCAAGTTTGTTAGCATCCCAACAAAGTAAACAGAAGTGGTTTGTTGAACCAAACCAAATCTATTCAAAATTGCTGCCTCTCCAACATGTTTCAATGGAGCAAAATAAAGGGCCAAAATAATCCCCATACTTGGAACTTGAATTAAACGAGCCAATAACGGATTCATGTTACGAACCAAATTTTTAAATTGTCTTACTAAACAAATACGGTAAAGAATTAGTGGATTAGCATGATTAGTGAATGCACTTATGTTCGATAATTCTTGGTTGAATGTTGTCGGAGCTGGTTCTGCAAAAATTTTATTTTCAGTCTTGAATTTTTCCCAGTTATCAATAATACGAGTAATTCTCTCCTGTGAAATCTTTTCATTTGCGTCATTTTGAGTATTTAACGAAATTAGATCTAAGTAGAAATCAGCAATGTTGGTGATCTTTGGACACTTGAAACCCAAATGATCCATGAAAAACTCTTTCATCACAGACGGAGGCCCATTAAAGGTGACTTTACCTTGTTTCCCCAACAATAAGATGTTACCGAAACTTTCAAAAATTTCACTTCTAGGTTGATGAATTGTCGCTATGACAGTTGTAGTTTTAGATATTTTTTCCAATAATTTCATGATATTGAAAGCTGTGAAACTGTCCAAACCTGAAGTCGGTTCGTCCAATAAAACAATAGAAGGATTAGTCAATAATTGCACACCAATACTAACTCTCTTCTTCTCACCTCCACTGATCCCCTTGCTGAACTCATCACCTATTAAAACATCTTTACAGTGCCAGATACCCAGGTCCATAATCAACTGCTCAACTCTATCTTGTACTTCTTGATCAGTAAAACCAACCAATTTCAATTTCCCAGAGTAATATAAAGTTTCCCAAACAGTCAATCTGCTCAAAAGATGATCTTCATGCTGTTTAACGTAAGAAATGTATGATTTCAATTCATGAGGCTGCACGTGTACACCATTCAAAAGTATGGAACCCTTCATTTTGTACGAGGAGGACTTGTCAAATCTGTTAGAGATAATGTTCAACAAAGTAGATTTTCCTGACCCACTTGGCCCCATGATAATGTTCAACTCGTTTTTTTTGAAAATGGCGTTCACACTAGTTAAAATGTACTTTTCTTTGTGTTTTAGTGTCAAGTCCTTCAATTCAATGTTTACACCCTTTGATGGGACATCTAGACCAATATTTTCCGCAATTGAGTTCCCCATGTCTTCGATTTGGACCTCTGAGTCTCCGGTTTTTTCTTTGTCAAAGTCATCGGCATCATTAACAATCTCTTTTTTGGTGTTTTTAGCTTGGAATTTAATGTTTGAACTATTAATTTGATTGAATTCAAATGTTTTCATATTGAAAATCAACAAAGCAACCATGGAAAAACCTATTGCCCAGCATAAAACTAAAATAATAGGAACGGTGATCCAATTGGATGGGAACCCCAAACTTACCAAATATTGTTTATACACCAGCAATCTGGAGTCAGTAAAAGTGTTTGACACAGCAGCACCAAACGAAGGCCAAAAAAAAGTTATGTATTTTGTCCATCTCACGTAAACAGGCATGTCTTTAGAATTAACGAAAAACCCACCAGCAATACTTTGTAAAGTGAAAAACAAATTCCCAACCAACGAAGCCTGTGAAAAATCTCTACTGACCGATACAGATAGTAAAGCTAGATTTGCAGATACTTGATGATTGATCAAAATCATACTGAAAAATATCAAAAAGTTCACAAAAGTAGAATTAATGTTCCCATGAGAGACATCCAAACCGTACATGAAATAGGTAATAATGGAAAAAATAAGTGGAACAATAATATCTTCCAAAAGTAGCTTTGATAGTTTTCTTGCAACCATAAATGTGAATGGAGTGACCACTCTGTTTGTTTTCAATCTTTCCATATCGTAAAGTTTAATATCTGTAGAACATAACCTATACGTTTCAAACAATAAGAACAAATACCCCTGTAACGCAGTTGCAGTATACAATGACGAAGTGATGGTTCTGATTTGCGAGGATGTAGGTTCTGACTCCACTGATAATTTTTTCAAAGGTCTGAAGAAGATCCAACCTGTAACACAAGCAATAATGATTGGTTCCATGCAAATACCGATGAATGTCCAATGATCTCTCCAACTCAACTGCAAGTTTCTTTTGAATTGAACTTTTATTTGAGTCCAATAGTCTACATGTGGGTTGACAAAAACAACGTTTTTCAAAACACTGTTCCCCTGCTCTAAATCTTTGCTTCCAGTTCCGTCTTCCAAAAGTCTATGATTCTTCCATTTTGTTTCAAGTTCCAGTAATCTTTCCCATGACTCTTTTGCTGCCTTGGGAGATCTGTTGTCAATCGAACATTTATCAATGTAGTAGTCACATGGGTTCAAAAAGTTTAGCGGTAGTGGAATATTGCATGTCCGTGTAAAATACTCAATCATCTTGTCTGCCTTGTCACAGTAAAGTAGTTTACCCATGGACAAAATGATTAGTTGATCCAAATACTTGGAGAAAATATCCGCTCTAGGTTGATGGATTGACAAGATGAATGTTGTTCCGTACAAGTTTCTCATCTTCTGCAATGTATTCAACAATAGGATGGCTGAGTACGAATCTAGACCCGTTGTTGGCTCGTCAAGAAATAAAATTTTCGGGTTGGAAATCATCTGAATGGCTATACCCAATCTTCTTTTCTCTCCCCCGGAAAGACTTGCCTTATTTTTGGACACATCACCTGTGTTGCTTGACTGAGATGGCGCGTTATTCAATCTTGTATCTTTGCAGTCTCTTAAGCCCAACTCCAGTAATAGCATTTCAATAATTTCCGTTTTTTTCTGTGCAGAGTAGTTTTTCAATTTCAAATCTGCTGCGCATTGCAAAATTTCCACAGATGTCAAGTCATTAGGAAGAAAGTCGTATTGTTGCAAGTATGCAATTTTTATTTCTGTTCTACTAAAGGTCCCCTTGTTTTTATTGGTAACGGTCTCTTTGTCCTTATCACTAGTCTTGAAGTAGTACTCACCTCTTGTGTATAGCTCGTAGTTTTTCCCCGGACTGTATTTTTTCAAAGACTCAAAAACATCACCTGTGTTGTTGTAAGTATCCATCAAGTAGTTCAACAATGTGGTTTTCCCACTCCCACTTCCACCAATGATCCCACATATACAGCTTTCCGGGATATCCAATGAAATATCATCTAAAATGATATTTTTTGTTGCGTCCCATTCTCTGCCAATACTTGCTTGTTCATCATTCAAGTAGCTTGCACCTGTAGCCATACTTAGATTTCTTACATGGAAAGAAACATTTCCTTGATGTTCGTGAGATACTGGGGTATCCAAAGTAGACTCAGATTTAGACAAACTTGTAGTTTTATGTTCAGTAAACATATCCAACTCATTATCGACCAAATCACTCAACAAAAAGTATTCCTCATCCTCTTCTTCTCCTGTTTGTTCTTCCAAACTTTCATTTTCTTTAAAACTCAGCGATACTGGTGTATCAGAAGATATCTCGTTTTCAGTATTTCCATCCAACGAGGAAACACTATTAATCATCTATTGTATATAGTCTTGTAAGTTTACTGATATTCTTTTCTTTTGTTGGTGTCAAATCTTCAGTTGAAGATCTCTCAATAAGTTGATTTTCATAAAACGGCCACTTTTAAATTTACAACCGACAACCCCAGAATTTTCGTCTTTGCTCTTAGCTGTGATGTAAATACAAACAAAATCTTTTAGTAATTCTTATTTTTTTTCTTTTTTTTAAAAAAACCACGTGATCAAACCTATTTACGTCATTGACAGTCATTATCTGTATCTCACCAAGGTTCTTATCTCATTGGCTTGACAGCGTACAAAACGACTTACATATTTAAAATTAAATACAGACGTGCTTTTACATACTTACATATAAATATATCAGAGAGTATAAATATATGAAGGACTAGATAAGTGTATCAGAATAGAGAGGGAAAGATAATGTCACCTGTGATACAAGTCAACTCGTCCACATCTTCAGTGTATGCTCTGGCAACAACGTTGTACTTACCTGGAGGAACCTCACTGGGAATATCAACAGACTTGCTCAACTCGTAGTATCCTGGAGCAATAGGACACTTCAAACCCTCGATGTCGTTTTCTTCTAGCTGCTCGCACAAGTCAAAAGTCTTGGACAAGATCTTGATGTACCCCAGTCTAACTTCGACGTCGATGAATGCGCCCTCGGTGATTTCTTCTAAGACGAACCCTTTGGCAGTGATGTTCAATGTAGAACCCTTGACCGGTGGGTTAGGAGACAAATTGATCTCGGCAATCTCTATCAACTGCGGTTCTTCAATATCGCAGACTAGCAATGGTGAGTCACCTTCCACAGGCTTAGAGCCCATTATATTGGATAGCTCTCCCAATTTGTCTTCTCCAAAGAACAATGAAAAAAATGTAGAAACGGGGAAAGCGTGGATTAACAAAGACAACGATAGAACAATAAACAATCTTCCAAAGCCAGCGACCATTGTGTGTGTGTGTGTGTGTGTGTGTGTGTGTGTTTACTCTTCGTTCTCTATTTATTGAATAAATAACACTTATTCGATCATAAATACAAATACAATTTTTTTCCTAAAAATTAAACTTATTAACAAGTCTATTAACTCTGAGTAAGTAGTCATTAATTAACATTGATAAACACATTTAATCAAATTGTAAACCCCTATCTCTTATTAGTCAATGGGAAATGGAACACCCATTTATCTCTCTGTAGATACAACAAGAAACGAAAATCCAATTTTTAACGTTCCTTTTTTTTCTCAACAAAAAAACATTTGTGTGCGGTTTTGTTTCCCTTTTTTTTTTGTTGAATTTGTTCTCTCTGCTTGAATGTTTGATTATTAGTAATGTCACGTGCATCAAACACATCACGTGCCCACATAGAGGTTTTTTATGGGTAATCTCAACTCTAGGAGGAGCAAACCGATCGAGTTAATATAAATATGAAAGATTATTAAGTTACAAATTATATATATTATTCTTAATACTAGTATACAAGGGTTTTTCAAAGAGTGTGATGAAAACTTGATGAGAGTGGAAAAAAAACACAGAAATAAACAAACCCATGTCTTGTTTCACTTGGTCAGCTTCACCGTTGTCTTGATTGTTATTGTTATTGTTATTGTTGGGTTGGTTGTCATGTTTTACGGAGTATGTGTGGTTTGATTTGTTTAATCCAAGGGGTCAAGTCGTCAAGACACACACATATAGGTAAAAGTAGACAGAAAATCATAATATCATTATCGTCATATGTCTCTGTATTATTATTATTATTATTATAAAGAGAGAAGAAAAAAGAGAAATCATAAAAAGTAGCCCCCTCTGTTATTCACCATGTTTGTTGCAATGTTTCCTACGCTGTTGCCCATGCCGCCTTCTTCCTCGACAACAGCACTGAATATTTTGAAAGTCGGGTCCAAGTCCTTATCCACTTTCATCACACTGGCAACGTTACCACATCTATAACAGTAGTTCGGAGCACTCCACACGGTGACAACGTCTTTCTTAGGGAAATGGTACTTGAACCCCTCCATCACCAACTGATGTGCTCTCGCAATCAATTGCAATCCGTTCACATAGTTGAATTCTCTAGCAACTTTACTACCAAACAACCACCCGGCCCCTCTTGGGGAAACTTGCCAAGCATCAACGTTGTCTGGGTCACTCCACAACAAGTCACTGAACCCACCTTCGTGAGGGACTTCTTGGGCTCTGCTCAACACTCTTATTTGGTCTAGCATTCTGATTTCAGGACTCAACCCACCGTGAACACACAGGATTTTACCATCGATGATGGCAGCCAAAGTTAGGAAATCAAACACTTGGCAGCAGTATTTCCACACAGTGGTGCTCCCGTACTTGTTCAAACACTCCTCGTAGAAACCATACACCTGGGTGATCTGTCTCGACTCATGGTTACCTCTGACCAAGGTCATTCTGTCCGGATACTTGACTTTCAAACACATTAACAAGGTGAAAGTTTCCAAAGAATAGTAACCTCTATCCACATAGTCACCCAAAAATATATAGCTGATTCCGTTGTCTGGCAACCCACCGCTGGTTCTGAAAAGCTCCAACAAGTCGTGGAACTGACCATGGATATCACCACACACAGTCACAGGGCTTCTTACTGGCTGGATATTAGACTCCTCCATCAAAAGCTCCTTACACAGTTCACACAACTGTTTCATCTCGTATTCTGTCAATGCTTGACATTTTTTGATTTTTTCTAACCATTCATCTGGACCTGTCATCTTGATATAATGTTGTTAGTTATTTACCTATTACCTATTATTTTTATTCTTATTAGTATTATCACTTGTATGTCTTGCAAATGTCAATATGGCTTTGATCTTTGTTATATGATTTTATAATTCTGTCTTATTGAGAAAAATAAAAACTACACGTTTCGTGATGCCAAAAGTTTATTGGATTTTTTTTTTGTTTTTTTTTTTGTTCTGTTTGTTTGTTTCTTGTTGTACCAAAGTAATAATCACACTAATATCAGGTATTGTGTGTGTTACTTTCAGTTTTCTATAAGATACTGTACTTTTATTTTTAATTTTTGAGGGATCAAATAAGTACAACTCTAGCTTACCAATCGTTAAACTTGAAAGAAAGTGTCAACAATTACACACCTAATGTATTCAAATCAAATGTTTCAAAGAACCCTAAATCATATCGACATTAGAAACAGTAATATAATGATTAATCATTAATCACATCAACTCTATACTTCAAATAATATATAGTCCTAATTTAAACTTTTTGAATATATATCGACTTGATCATATTGTTGAATATTAGAAAGAAAATCCAAAATTTCAAAGTTTTTACAATAATTTCCAAAAAGTTTTTTTTTTTTTTTTTCCTGTCTTCATAACAGAAAATAAAGTGTTGAAGAAAAAACACCGAGAATGCAGGCAGAGGAAAAATCTGTGTGTGTGTTTTGTTGTTAAAAAGCTTTCAATTTTTTTTTTTAAATTAAAGGTAGGGTAACTTACAATTTTCATAAATGACCAACATAGTAAGCAACAAACATTCTTAAATCAAGAAATTACGGGCGTGTGGCGTAGTTGGTAGCGCGCTCCCTTAGCATGGGAGAGGTCATCGGTTCGACTCCGGTCTCGTCCATTTCTTATTTTCTTTCTTTAAGGCATTTTTTTTTTTTTTTGTTCTCAATATATAAATAACAGAGATGATTAATAAAAAAAAAAAATACTTGGATATATAATAGATTTCTGATTCTTTCTCCTTTCTATAGTGTTTATATATCTCTCTATATATGTATATGATTATAGAAATGCCAGTTTAAAATCTTTATCTGTCAAGAAAAATTAAACCATGTCTAGCCAAGAGTCTGCATCATTCAATGGGTACCTGTGCATGATTTTTTCGTTCACATCAGGGAAAATGTCGTTGATATTATTACTCTTCATTGTTAGTAATACTTTGGACATTGGGAAAATGTTACCCTTTACCCAGTTGTAAGTGATTAGTGTGGATAGTAGGTTTTCTGCATTGATGCCCATGGAAAAAAGATTGTTTATGATCCGATCCCCCTGGGAAGATCCCGTCCGTGCTTTATTGTACAAACTATACTTTAACCCCATCTCAATGACATTGTACCCTATTTTATTAGAAGGTTCACTGTTTCTCAAACAATAGATTTCAAAAATGGTTTTCACGCAGTTGCGCACTATCAACAATGGCAATTTATCAATCAAAATAATATACATATTGTTTTTAATCAAAAAATCTTTATTTTCATCTATCCAAAAGTTGAATTTTTGTAAATTCCCCTGTGTGACAGCATGGGTTAAAGTTTCGTATTTCTTGACTAGATGCCAATCAAGGTTTCTATTATTATTATTATTATTATTGACAATGTTTCTGTGCGGGCGTTTCCCTATGATCAATCCCATTGGAATCAACAATTTGAAAGTCTGGTTCAAACATTTTTTCAACTTTGTGATCATAATGTCTGAGTGGTAATCATTTTGGTTAGAAATTTGTTGTCTATTGTAGTACACTAGCATATCTTGTAAACCATCAAAACTTTTGTTCAACTGGTAGTAAGAGTCAACCACTTTATTTTGAATCATGTACGAACGACCTAGAAGGTATCTATATTCCAGCACGTCTATCATGTTGAACAAAGACGTTGAAGACGGAAGATTTTGCAACGCACGCAAATCAATCTTGTGAGACATGTTACTGAAAATTGTGTAACTGGATTTTGGCGAGCCAATGTAAAAATACAAATTGTTTAGTTTGTTGACCACCCATAATAAAATCTTAAATTTTGTAGAAACACCCATGTTGTCGCTGTTGTTGCTATTATTATTGTCGTCTCCGTAAATACTGTCTATCTGGTTGTTAGCACCACGGTATATCAAGGGTTTTGTAGTTTGCAAGTATTTGCTCAATAGAATACAAACCTGTGTAGTGAAAATGTTTTTGTCCGCTTCATTTATCGAATCTAATTTTTTACTCAATCGTATAATGTATTTTGTCATTTTTTGATATAACACACATAGATGATATTCATACTGGGCTTCAGTTGAATTATTCAATGATATGACCAAATTGGTCAAGTCGGTATAGTAATTGAAGATCAAGTCAATATTATCCCAAATCGACCAAGGATTCACATCAGCAATGAATTTCAAGTAACTAGTGACCAATATGTTAAAACGAGTCCCATACCCAACTTTCATGGCTTCGATCTTGGTATCGACCATTTTTTCCAAAACTTTCTTGTCTGTATTTTGACCATTGTTGTTTAATTCTTTTTGAAGAACTGCAATGAAATTACCATTTTCAGAAATATCAATTGACAATACTTTCGAAAGAGATTGCGGTCTTTTCAATTGGTTGAAAAACAGATCCATGGCTAAGCTCAATTTCCCCCTTGGTGTTCAAAAATGTCTTTTGTGGGGTTTCTTGTTCTATGTTTGTTTTGAATTAAGTTATGCAAGTCTAAATTATACTTCAAAGTTTTCAATATTTATTAGTGTGAAAGTATAAACAATCGCCTTTGGCGGAATTTCTATATTTTTTAATTTTTTTTTTTTTTTAATTTTTTCTTTCTAATGAGTTTTTTCCCTGGTTGTGATCGTTTCATTTTCCGTATAGTTCAAATTTTTAGCAAATACAATGAATCTAACCTTTAAGATACAAAGATTTGCTGTTTAATATCAATACAGCACATAAAGAAACGCAAGATAGACATCATAGTTTTGCGCAATAAACTACAGCTCACTGAACTGCATACTCTGTGATTAATGATGAGTTCTAATGGCGATGACAAACAGGCGCCTACCGCTGGAAAGAAAAAAGTCTTACTTAAGAACAAACCTGCGAATGCAGACAAAAACGTAGAATCAGCAGGGAAAACCAATAACTCGAATAACAGAAGAAAACAATACCAACAGCAAGGTACGAAAAAGGACAATCAAGCTAAACAAGGCAATGTAAAGAGTTTACAAAACCAGAAAGATGAAGGTCATAAAAAGGATGATGACAAACTAAATAAGAATAATAAGTATAATAATAACAAAAATAAAAACCAAAAGAACATCAATGATATGAATCGTGATAACAATCGCCATCCAAGATCCAACTCCAAGCAAACTCAAAACAAAGAAGAGTTGAAAGAAAGGGAACTATCCAATGTCACACAAAAAATTGAGGCTAAAAACACTACTGATTCAAAAGGGGCCAATAAAAAAGATAAAAATACAAAATCAAATAATAACGAAACTAAAAATAAAAAAAGGAACGATATAAACAAGAGTGATAACACTGTCAACAATAAGAAGACTAATAACTCTACCAATTCTGACCAAAACAACAGAAATAAAGCTGCCAACAAAGAAAAAGACATCAATAGCAAAAACACTGAAAATAAATCTTTTGAGCCAAAGAAGTTCAAAAAAGAATTCCCTTCTAAAGAGAAAAAATTAGGTAATGTTGAAACAAAAAGAGAAGGCGAAGGTACAGATCAAAAGAAGTTACAGCCATCTAGAGACCAGGTTTCTGATACAAATGCTTCTCAAACCTTTGACACCCGCAATACGGGAACAATCGATAACAAAGCTTCACGTAGTCGTAACAGAAGGAACAGAAACAGAGATAAAAGGCCTACAGTTAGCGGTCCTGATGAACTAAAAATGGATGCAAGAAAAAATACAAACGTGAATGATTCTACATCAGCCTTACCAAGAGTTAGCAAGAAGAAACCAAGAAGACCAAAGACTCTTTTAGGTCCAAGACTTGTTGTCAGAAGATTACCACCTAGCTTAAGCGAAGAGGAATTTCTTTCTGGTTTACCTGCTGATTTAAAGGAATTCTTTCAGTATTTTAGACAAGGTATTGATAACACGAACAATCCTTTTGAAGAACCCGTATATTCGAGAGCATATTTTCAGTTTCCTCACACCTCAGAACCCGAGAATGTGTTTTTAGGTAGATACTTGGTCAGTGCAAATTACATTTTGACTAAATATAAACCAAACGCTAAACTTGAAAAGTGCACATTTTCTTACAGAACAGGTGGCACATATGAAGAGCAAAATTTTAAAAAACATGTCGATACTTTGAAAACAAACAGTTTATTCAAATTGTTTCAAAAAAATTGGGAAAAACATTTTGCTGCTGTTTCTAATGAGGAAGAAGGAATCAACAGTTCTTCTAATACTAATGACAAGATTAACCACTTGGTCTCATTAAACGATTTGAGTTTATTTAGTAACTACTTGACGAAAGAAGTTCTTGAAGGAAGTAAAGGCAAGGATAAGAAAAATATAATGACGTTCGATGTTTTAGCTAAAGAAAATCAAAAGAAAATAGATATTTCTTTATCGAAACATAAGAAAGACAGTTCTAAAAAGAAAAAATCAAAGAAATCAAAAGAGAAAGGCTCTGGAAAGGGAGATGGAAAAGAAGACAAAAGCAAGAGTAAAAGTAAAAAAAAAAGAGACCGGTCCAAGAGTAAAAAGAAAAAAGACAAGAAAGTATCTGTTAATAGCTCAGAAGGTGGAACTGCGGTGATAGAAGCAGCAGGACTAAGGTATTTGGCTTCTAGACAACAGTAGTCGTTTTTTGTTTCTCCCTAAAGGTTATTTGTCATATTGAGCAGATGTGTTTGTTAAATGATACTATTGTATTGACCAAGTATGTGTCGATTTCATTTTTCCGCTTAGTATCTAATAGAGTGTTTTCTTAATTTTCCGAAAAGCTGACACAAAATAAAGTTAGAGGTCCGATGTTTTTTTTTTTCACCAAAAGTGATATATCTGAACCTTTCTTTGTATATTGATAGAATTGTGTACCGAATAGTAGAAATAATTGTTTGATGGCAAATAATCAAACAACAAGTACAACAAGAAATAAAATCACACGTAATTTGTTTTTAAATGTCCGTAGTACTAAATGACGCAGATCCCTTACAATTCATACAATTTCAAAACAATGAATTCATAGTTTTGAGTTTTTATAGATTTCTAAGAAAGCTAATCTGTAATAATATGGCTCTTGAAAGCATTGATGAGCCGTTTGGTATAAAAAAGCAACTATTATTTAATTTAAAGTTTTTACCACAGGATACTCCAACAATCCCATCTTATGCCGATGCTTTCCGTCATTTGAAAATTCTTACTGAACAACCCGAGGCATTGCTAGAAATTGTAAGAAACTTTGCTACTGGATTTGCTCAAGAGTATACTACCATTGAAACTGATATAATTAATGAGTGGGAGAAAATCAACCGACAAGATGTCAATTATTTGATATTTGGCAAATGTTTGAATTTGTGCATTAGAATTATATCTAGAAACAAACTTTTTTCAAATAAAGAGAAGAAAGAGTTGATCAAAAGGGCCAACTTTTTGGTAGAAATGAGATTGATTTATAAAAAAGATTTGTTTGGGAATTTAGAGAGATTTTACATTGAGGGTTTGGTTCATATTCTTGTTCCTATGATTTTATACAAGGCTAAAAACACATATTTTTTACAGTCATTAGTTCCTGAAAAATTGATGGCAACTCTTCAAAACTTTACAGTTTTAACTGTCTCGTTACAAAACAAAACTGTCACAACAGAATATAAAGATTATGCCACTAGATGGTCAATATTTTGTTTGGAGAAATCTTCTTTTATTTTAATCAGAAAGGAAGAAGAAGCAATGCAACACATTGTGAATTTAGAAAAAATCATAAAATATTTTTTGTGTCTACAAAGCAAGAAAATTAAACCAGAACTGGACTACAAGAAATTGCTACCTGAAATTCAAAATTATTTGGAAAACAATTCAACAGATGATTTAACCGATAATGATAACACTGATTTTATGAATCATGACCTACACAAGGTCTTCTTTCTTGCCACCTTTTTGGCTGTTTTGAAAGAGATTTTGGTGAACATAGATGAGTATAAACCAGGAACTATGTCAAATCTTAGTTCTCCAGTTGATTTAGACTTTGAAAAGAAAGTTTTTGATGATTTAGTATTACAAAAAAAGTTTCTACAAGATGAATTTAGCCAGTACGAAAACAGTCTAGCACAAGATAAGGAAACTTTCTCAAATAATTTGGATGAGATCAACAATTCCATGAATGAATTGAAAAGCGATTATAAAATAAAAAAAAATTGCACTAATACTGAAGAAAACACAATTGGGAAAAAATCCAAACGCAAGGGAAGAACAGTCAATAGATTTCTGAAACTAAAAGAAAAAAGTGCTATCCTAGACTCGAAACAAGCACTGGAGGTTGTAATCAGTTCATCGCCTGCTTTAACAAATCCTTTATCAACTGCAGAGGATTTGAAAACAGGGTCCAATATTAAGCTAAATACAATAGATGTCGTAAAAACTGCTGAAGACAAGTCTAAATTTGAGAGCACAACTGAAGATCTAGTAAACACAGCTGAAAAAAAAAAAGAATGTTCAGATGAATATCTAATTAAATTAGACTCAACGGAGGAATCAATCAAAGATATTGATTTACCTGCTCTCACAACTGTGCAAAGTGCAACATCTGAACCTCTAGAAGCAACACCAATAAACACTCTGAAAACCGATACAGATACAGAAGAGCGAGCTAGCAATGTAGGTTCTTTTGCTAAACGTAACAATAAGTGTATTTGCTCAAGATCTAGTAATACTTATAGTAGAAAAAGCATTGGAAATCAAATAAAAGTGGAAAATACAAATATACTGCATCATTTCACAAACGGTTTGAATTTTTCTAAAAATACTATGAACGACAAAACTTTGGCAGAAAATCGACCTCCTAGGGGGACTTCTCGCTCACGAGTGCCTTTTGTCAAACAAGATATCGATCCACTTAAACAAACATTTTTCCCCATTGTTATGCATCCGTTGTACACAGGACCTATTGGGAGTGGATACCACTGGTGGAAAACAAAACAAAACCAGTTGGATTATGAAGAACAGCAAAAATTCATTGGTGACTTACACATGATTATAGACAATCTAAAGTTTGAGAACGCATGTTTACATGAGCAAATAAATTCTCAAATATTTATGTAGAAATAGTATGTCCAAAGACAGTATGATGATGATGATCACCATCAATATGTATCTCACTTTTTTTATTTTTATTATAAAATCACTTACTCATCATCTTGATCCTTTTTTAATTCATCGTTCTGTTTCAACTTCAAGTATATATTTTGCCCAGTGTTTAACAATCCATATGCACTACTAAAAAAAAATGTCCATTTTTCTGGTTCAATAAAGTTTTGAGCAATAGATAGAAAGACACACGAACTGATAAAACTTGATGTGTAGAACTTTGGAAACTTGTCATTAATACTTCTTTTAATTTCAGAAATGTAGGCTCTAAAGTCTTTTCTAATAAAGCGTATTAAATTCAAAACAGACCCACTTTTGTTTATGATTGGAGAATTGACAGTTGTCAAAGTTGCTATTAAGAAACATACTTGTATTGGTGAGATAATAGCCAAAGACCCAAACAACTGGACTGTATTTGTAAATGTCTTGGACTTGGTTTTCAAGAGCTTACTTAATCTTGAAACAAATTTTATCAAAAAATTATAGCCATAGTGATTGATAGTAGTGTTGATTGCACCCCCGTAAAACATCATCAACAAAACTTTTTGAACCAATATCTCGACTTTGTCTTTTTTGGTAATTGACGACGAAATGACTTCATTCAAACCAGAAATTACTGATCCTGTCAACACTTTGATCAACAATGTATTTTTTTTTAGCAGTTTGTTATATAGTTCAAATGCACATACTTTACCTGTTGATTTCATTTCTCAATATTATATGCAGCTCCTATTAATTCTGTCACTTTTCTCTGTTGATACGTTATGGCCCTTTGTTTTGACTACTGGTAGCTACAATATTCAAATGATGTTACTTATATCAACTTAGTTTTATAAACTTAAATTTTTCATTTGAAATAGATTTATTTATTAATCATGGCCGTTGTCTCTTTTATATATATTCAAAACATCAGCTTTTGTTATATCTCTATTTGGAAAAATCAACAAGAGATAAGAAAGTCATCTCGGGTAAAGCCGCTTTTGATGACTTTTTTTATTTCATTGATAAGAAAAATACACCACACCCATACACCATTAATATATTTATACCATGTGACATTTTTTATTTATTTTACACAGAGAGACAAATAAGTGAGGGTAACGTTTTTGGATAGGAACAAATATTTTTCACGTTGCCGCAGACAGAGGAAGATTTAATGGCTACTGAAAAAGTAGAACCAACCAATTAAAAGCAGTTATAAAGAAGTTTTGTGAATGGAAAGAATATATGCCCGAGTAATATATCAATCAAGAATTTGGTATTAAAATAGGTATCTGATCTTGTATTCTTATGTTAATAAAAAGAGTAAAAGAGTAAAATTTAGAAAGTAAAAGTTGAGCAAACCACACAACTTGATGACGTCTACAAACTTTGAACAACAAAGCAAGGGTTTTATCACTTATCTCAAAAAGATTCACTCACAGGAACTACAAACCGTGCATGTTGATGCTAAGAGTAGGGTTTCTCGAGAAAGTTTTCAAGTAGTTGACAATCAGGGAAGAATTAGCTTGATAAATTATGCTATTTCAAACAAGAATATTCCTTCAGATGAGGACTTGAAATACTTTGATCCTAACGAGTACGCCAAGAAGTTTAGTTTTCTCTTTGATGAAATTGAAAATATAAAATTACAAGCTAATGATGACGTCAAAGCACAAACACAAAAGATTTACTCACTGAATCTTCTTTTGGCTGAAGAAAATTTGGAAATATACATGTATCCGCATGAATTTTTGAAGCTAAAAATCAACAATATACTTATTCAAACCGAGCTAAAAGTTTTTAATGCTTTATTAAGAAGCATTCTCCCAATTGAACATTATCACATATTCAAATCATCTACCGAGAAGAACCCCGGTTTAGCATTTGGTACGGCATTAAAATCTTTATGGGGAGAGCCTACGCCATCGCAAAAGCTGTTAACAAAATATGTTCATGAGCCTCATGTTTGGAGAAATTTTTACCATTTATTAAAAGTTACTACAAGAATAAGCTCTGATGACAGTACATACTTTTTGGCAACGGTATGTTATTTTATTCACACTCAACCAATTTGTTGGACCGTCATGGGTCAAGATAGGTTTCTAAACATGCATGATGATTTGGGAGATTTAGAGTTTTTTAACTATTATTGCGAAAAATTTGAGAGATACAAAGTCAGAAATCATTTAAAACATGAAAGTCAACTATTACTCGAAACACCTACTCCCGCTCCTTCTGTGAACTCATAATAATATACCATCACAAGAGAATTATCGTCCAACTCACACAAACATTAGTCATAATACATGCAATAGAAACAGCGGACCCCATAGAAGGAATAACAATCAAAAAAGAAATCCAAAAAACAATTACAGAAGGCATTAGATATTGCAACCATGTAAATTGATAAAACACTTTTTTTGTACGTAAAATTATCATGTATTTTAGTGTAATTAAACTTAGGTATCTTAGGTTTTTATCATATTTAAAGATAGTTTTTTAGTATACACCGGAGGTTATTACTAATTGCAACAGTATCTTATTATTCAAAACCAGAGATGATTGTAGTACACTGAAAAAGTCTATAAAATTAAGCATATTCAAACAGAAATCAATGGGATCACCCCAAGTAAAATTTTCTTCTTTGATTACAAATAAATAGTTTTCTTTAACTTTAGGAATTTAATTTAAGACTCTGAATCGTTTGGTCAATTGGAAAACTTCCTTTAATTTTGAATTTATTTTCTTTATTTAATTCTTGTTTCCTTTGTAAAATGTCATCCTTCATCTAACATCACAATTAGTAGGTAACGTTTCCAGAAAGGTAGATCATGTGATCATCATACTTTTTTTTTTGATGTATACATTTTTTTTTACTAAATGGATAGATAGTGCTGAAGAACCAACCGGGTACAGTCGTCTTCAGGTTCGCGGTCATTGGTTACAGCTTTTGATTTAGATTGTCTTGTAGGCATAATTGGTTAAAAAATTAGTTATTAGATTTATATATAAATAAGTATTGTTATATATTTTTAGTTTAATATTGATCAATCTAACAATGAAGTATGTGTATAACTAATTTGTCTTTTCTTCGATTGATCCTTCTCCTTTTCCTTATATTGAATATAACATAAGTAAAAGAAGAAGAATATAAGACTCAGATTATCTTTAACAACCTCTTTCTTTATACACAAAATTAGGATCAAATATTGAGTCTATATTACGTGAGCGAAAAAAGGATAAAGATAGGGAGAGTAAACTGGCTCAAGGAGTGTCATATATTTAGAGAGTATGATTGGTACTTTGCGCACTACATCAAATTCTCTCCTTGCTTTTTGTCACCAGCCTTTCATCCCTTGTCTTAATCATCAGTTTTTTATCCCTTGAATCTAATAGCTAAATACTATTGACCAAAGGTGGAGTTATAATTATTTATTTGTTAGAGCTCTAGTATTCCTATATAAATAGGAATCTCGTGAATACTCAAGGAGGTTCATAGAAATAGTCGTAGACAATAATATATGACCAGTTCACGTGTGAAAGGAGAAAAATGAAAATATTTTGTTGGGTGACACTTTCCACAGATAGGACATCATCTCTTAGACTTGAATGCAGGATTGAGGTTACCCCTGAAACATACCAAGGATTTAAATCTCTATCAAATATTTAAAGTACAATGAACTTTTATATATTATATATATTAATTGAAAAGATGCAATTTTAAAATCTATAACTTTTAATCAGAAAAAGGTAACTAAGAACTAAAAAGAGAAGTAAAGACCAAAACTACTGAATAAACTAATAATTATGTCATCTTCCGATTATGAAGAAGAGGAATACAGCGAAGTCGTTGTGTACAGCAAACCGGACTCTCAAACAGATTCACAAAGCCTAAATGATCAAGGTACTTCTCACGCAAGTTTTCAATTAGTTGATAATCAAGGAAATATAACTTTGAGACATTACGCCATTTCAAACAAGCATATGCCAACGGAAGAGGAATTAAAGTATTTTGATCCTGCTGAGTATCTAAAGAAGTTTAAATTTTTGTTGGATGAAGTTGAATACTTACAACTGGAACCTGATAATGACTTTAAAACACAAACTACACTACTTTACACGTTACACAATTTGTTGGCTGAAGAGAATTTAGAAATATACATGTATCCAGAAGAATGGGAAAATATAGATATTGGAAACGTTGTTATTCAAGCCGAGCTAAAAGCTTTTAGTGCTATGCTTAGAAGAATTATTTCAGTTGAGCACTATAACATTTACAGAGCAGCATTAGAAGAAAATCCTAGAACAGCTTTTGGAAGAACTTTACAATCTATATGGGGCTCTCCTCCTGGTGATATTTTCACAATATCGAGAGAATTTGTTAATGAACCTCAAGTTTGGAGAAATTATTATTATTTATTGAAAGCCACTAAAACCGAAAGCTATGATATAGCTAATGATTTTTTAAAATGTGCCATACCATTTATTAAAAAAACCCAAATTTGTAGGAACATCATGGAAGACAAGCTGTGGGAGCGGTCAGAAAAAAACTTGGAAGACTTAGATTTTCTCAAATATTATTGTATAGCATTTGAAGACTACAAAGTAAAATATTTCACAAATGAGGATATATTTATCTCAAATGAACCTTATACACCCGATAGTGATTTTTTAAATTCAACTAATAATGAACCGAATGGATTTGAAAATTATTACAAAATCAACAAAAACCGTCGCTTTCACAGAAATAATAATCATCCCAGAAGAAACCCAAAAAATAATTCCAGAAGACATTGATCCTATATAATTAATCGATGCTAAATTGTTTATTTGCTATTAAGAGTATAAATATAAACAAACTGTAGCTTTTTTTACCATTTCAATATTTTACTTGTTTGTATTGAAAATATTAGAATTGATGACGTACTGGCTGTGCTTTTTTAACTTTGCGTGTTTATTGACTTATAAATACATTAAATAGGTACAAATAACATCTTTAATGCCAATGGAAAAGAACATCGACTTATGTTTGTTTTAAAAGATGATTTTTTCAAATAGTTGTGAGATGCAACTTCAAATAACTGAAACGTTTGTTATAGCTCAGCCAGCTTATTTAGTATTTCTCTGAGCCAAATATTACCCGCATAGAATGGGTTGTTGTCTTTTTAAAAAACACAAAACAAGTGAGGGTAACTTGTTTTGATAAGAAAGGAATATTTTTCCTTCTTATCGCAAGCAGAAAGAAGTTGGAATCTCTACTGAAAAATGTAGACCAACTAATTGAAAGCAGTTGTGAAGAAGTTAGATATGTGGGAAAATACTATGATCAAGCAATATATCAATGAAAAAAATCGGTTTTGTCATTAATATCTGATTTCTTACTTTTGCTCTAATAAAAGAGTGAAACAGTAAAAAATAGGAAGTGAAAGTTAAGCAAACCACGCAGCTAGATGACATCTACAAACTCTGAACAAGAAAACAACGAATCTACCACTTATGACAGAAAGACTCCTACAATGGAACTACAAACCATGAATGTTGATGTAAAGAGTAGTGTTTCTCGACCAAGTTTTCAAGTAGTTGACAGCCAGGGAAGAATTAGCTTGATAAATTATGCTATTTCAAACAAGAATATTCCGTCTGATGAAGACTTAAAATACTTTGATCCCGCCGAATACACCAAAAAGTTTACTTTTTTGCTGGATGAAGTTGAATGCGTACAGTTGGAATCTGGCAATGACTTTAAAACACAGATTGCATCGATTTATACATTACACCATTTGTTGGCTGAGGAGAATTTAGAAGTATACATGTATCCTCAAGAATGGCCAAAACAAAATATCAATAACATAGTTATCCAGACCGAGCAAATAGTTTTCAGTTCTATAGTAAGAAGAATTCTTCCAACCGACTATTATCACATCTACAAGCAAACAGCAGAGGAAAATCCTGTTACAGCTTTTAGTGAGGCCGTGATATCTTTATGGGGAAAACCTGTTCCATCTCAGGAAATGCTTAAAGAATATATTCGTGAACCCCATGTTTGGAGAAATTTTTATTATTTACTGAAAGTCACTGAAGGAACTGGCTTTAGTGAAAGTGAATTTCATTTATCACAAGTCATAGAATTTATTACTCGCGAACAAAGTTGTTGGAATGTCATGGGACCAGCTTGGTTGAACCTGTGCGCAAAATTAGGAGCTTTAGAACTTTTAAAACGTTATTGCGAAAAATTTGAATATCTAAAGGTCAGGTTTTCTTTAAAACATGAAACCCAAATTATAATCGAGAATGCAAAGCCTAATAATGACTCGAACTCAGATCATGTGGTTTCACAAGAAAATAATGGACCAACTGGCGGAAACAGCGGTCGTCACAGAAAAAATAATAATCGAAAAAGAAATTCAAAAAATAGTCGTGGAAGAAATTAGATATCAGAACTATGGAATTGATAAACACTTTTTTTTGAAAGTATAATTGACTTGTGTCTTGATCTATTTATTTTTATTATAAAACACAAACTAGAACTTTTTAGTACACATCGGAGTTTTTTAATAAGTACAATAATATTTGATTGTTTGAAGCTAGAGATATCTGTAACACACTGAAAAAGTCTATAAAAATAGGTATATTCACACAAAAATCAATGGGAGCATCCCCACTCATATACCTTTATACGTTTACAAATAAATGGGTTTTTATATGTAAGATTCTAAGTTACATGGTCAATTGTCAATCTTTTAATTTTTAAACTTATCTTCTTTATTCACTTCTTGTTTCCTTTGTAAAGTATCATCTTTATCCTAACAACACAATTATTAGGTAACGTTTCTACAAGAGTTGATCATGTGATTAACCTTTTTTTTTTATACTAAATATAGATTGTACCTTGTCTCCAGGACTTGAATGCAGGATTCAAAAAAGGTGACCCCTAAAATATACCAAAGACTTAAATCTATGACTTCTAATTAGGAAAGTAACTAAAATTAAAAGAGAAAGGAAAAACCAGAACTACTGAACAAACTGAATTATGTCATCCTCTGATTCTGAAGTAGAGGAATACAACGAAGCCGTTGTGTACAGCAAACCGAATTCCCAAACAGATTTAGAAAGCAAAAATGATCAAGGTACTTTTCATCCAAGTTTTCAATTAGTTGATAATCAAGGAAACATAACTTTAAGACATTACGCCATTTCAAACAAACACATGCCAACAGATGATGAACTAAAGTATTTTGATCCTGCTGAGTATCTAAAGAAGTTCAATTTTTTGCTGGATGAGGTTGAATACGTGCAACTGGAACCTGAGAATGACTTTAAAACACAGACCAAGTTACTTTACACGTTACACAATTTGTTGGCCGAAGAGAATTTAGAAATATACATGTATTCAGACGAATGGAAAATATAGATATTGGGAACATCGTTATTCAAACCGAGCTAAAAACTTTTAGTGCTGTACTTAGAAGAATTATTTCAGTTGAACACTATAACATTTACAAGTTATTATTCAAAAAGAATCCTGGGACAGCTTTTGGGAGAACTTTACAGTCTATATGGGACACTCCTCCTTATAATACTTTGAAAATTTTTCAACAATATTTTTATGAACCTCACGTTTGGAGAAATTATTTTTATTTATTAAGAGCTACTAAAACGAGAAGTTTTTCTCGAGCCAAAGACTTTTTATGGTCTGTCGAAAATTTCATTGAAGGAACTAGCTTTTGTTGGGACATCATGGAAAACGACCAAATTCTGCTGCCAAAAAAAACCTTGAAAAACGCAAAGGGCTTAGATTTACTCGAATATTATTGTATCGCATTTGAAGACTACAAAGTAAAATATTTTAAAACTACAGATCAATTCATGTTGATGAAACCTTATCCACCCTTTAGTGATTTTTCAAATTCAACTAATACTTATTCTCAAAGAAAGAATGAGCCGAATGGATTTAAAAATTATCATACAACCAACAAAATCTTCGCTTTTACAGAAATGATAATCATCACAGAAGAATCCCAAAAAATAACTACAGAAGACATTAGAAAATATCATCAGAAAGAAATTATATTATAAATTCTATGCATAATATTGTATTAGGTTTACTTTCAGACACTAACGATGCTCGAAAATCTTTACCAATTTGAACTTTTACAAGAAAACACATCGATCATATATAATTAATCTATGTTAAATCGTTTATTTGTTACTAGGAGTATATATCTGATCAAATAGCAGTTGTTACTACCATTCAAAGATTTTACTTGTTTGTATTTATAATACCAGAATTAATGACGTTCTGTCTGTGCTTCTTAATTTTTATTAGTACAGAAGTACATTAAATAAGTATAAAAACATATTTTATGTCAATGCAGAAAAACATAAACGTATTTTTGTTATAAAATATGAGTTTCTCGAATAGTGGTGAGATTTAACTTTAAATGACTGGAACGTTTGTTGTAGCTCTCAATCAGGTTATTCTAAGTCACATGTTGCCCGCACAAAGTGTTTTCTTCTAGGAGTCGATTATTTCCAGTTTTTTCTTTTTTTGGGGTTTCCCCAATTCTGTTTTCTCACTGAGTAGGTCGTTCTAGATAATAAACTGGTATACACTAAACGTCGCAAATATCTGGAATTATTCATCCAAGAACCAAATACCAAGAAGTTGAAAAAGACCAAAAAGTATCGATACCTGTTTTGAAGCACATAGGCGATAAAACACATTAGATAAAACTCATATTATAGACACAAAGAATGAAACTAGTCAACTTTTTAGGTAAACTTCGTAACGAGCAAGTGTGCGTCGAATTGAAGAATGGAACCAGCATTTGGGGTACTTTGCAAACTGTTTCTCCAGCAATGAATGTCATTCTAACAGAAGTGACACTAAGTCTACCCGAAAAGACCAATCCGGAAAATGGTCAAGGAAGCGGGAGTTTATATTTGGTCAACAATGCTGCTATCAGCAGTGTGTACATGAACATGGGCAAAAACGAACAAAAACCAGCAGACGGCGGGTCTCCACACTCTACCACTTTACAGTATATCAACATCCGTGGTAACACAATCAGGCAGATAATATTGCCAGAATCTTTGAATTTGGACGCGTTGTTGCAAGAGGATGCCGACAAAGAAGAGTTGAATAAGTTGAGAAAGAGGGGAAAAGTTGTGAATAGTGCCAACAGAAAAAGAAAAACAATGGCGGACTCAAACAACACATCTGCAATTACTGCTCCTGGTTTGAGTAACAAAAGAGTGAAAAGATCATTGTAGAGCAACTAAGAGAGGTTTGATTATGATGTTTTAGAATAGAGTTTTTTTTTTTATTTTTCAGATTATAGGGTCATGAATACACGTTAACTTATATATTATGTATACAGATATTCTAAATTTCATGATGAGTAATATTCCTTTATACCAAATATAAGTGTATTTTTTTAGTAGACAAAAACTTACGCATGTGAGTCCTCCTCCTCCTCCTCCTCCTCCTCCTCTTCCTCTTCTTCCGAGGTTGTGTTGTCAAACTCATTCACCAACCACCTGGATTGACCCAATGGGATCCCCCATATGTCATTCGATCTCATTAATCTATCTATAACTTCATCAACATGATACACAACAAACTCAGTTTTGTTCCATATTTCCACATCGAACCTCAAACTTTTAACTTTCTCGTACTTGGTGTACCCTATTTTGAACCAATTCCTTAGAATGGTGTACTGTTCGTTGTTTTCAAAAATGTAGTAGTATTGGATACGTAAGTAGCACATAAGTAAAATATAAACGTACTTCATTGTGGGAAGCTGTTTCAAACAGTACTCTTCTAAAAACACACTTATCTGGTCCCAAGTAGGCTTAATTTCAATTAGTTTTAGCAAAAGAGCACTGAACTCTAGGCCACCACAATGCTTAAGCTCATTCTTGCTGTCAACCAGAAACTTGAATAGAATCGGAGAGTATTCCAACATAGTGTCACCTCGCATGTTCCCCACAGACAAGTTGGTCTTGTAAAACATCGACTGGTGTATTCTCGTCCTGATGACGTGTGGTATCACCACACTTGTCGACTGGTAGTTCAACTGCTTGTTTGAAAGGGTACTATCTAGTTGAAATTCGTGTTGCATTATTGTTCTTCTTCGTGTTTTTGTTTTTTTGTTAGTCCTAGTGTGTCTCTTGAGCTTACTATGATGCTAGCAATACATGCCATGAAATGTACATCTTCGCCATGATCACTAATCTTTATTTTTCATCGTGTGCGGCATTTCTCCGAGCTCAAAAAAACACAGATTTAAAGACTCCGGCCGACTCTTTCTTCAAAAGACTTGGAAATCAATTTACAAACTCGACAGATAAGACAAACCTACAAATGAAATTCAGTTTACTTATGGTACGACAGTTAAGTACAGACAAATATATAAATAAATGTACATAGTTGTGTCAAAAAATATATTGATTCAATATTTTGAATATTTACAAGCACAATGTATAATTTTCTTCTTTTTTTATTTTTCTTGCCATTGAAATCCCAATTATGCAAACTTCGTTTTTGCAAAAACAGGACAACAACAAATAAATCTAAGATATAAGATAATCAGGGTAGAAAACCTCTTAGAACCAGGAAAGTTGGTTTTTGGCCTTTTTCTTTTCCACTCTGGTTTTGTATTTCATACCTTTGTTTTCAACAATAAACTTGTCAGCGTTTTTGATGGCGACAGCCATTTTTTCCAACTTGGCTGGTCTTTGTAGTTCGTATTTGTGACCCTTTGGAGCCAAAACACCCTTCATGAATTTCTTATTGTCGTATTTTTCTTCGAAAAATAATTTCCTACTGCGGCTTGGAGGCAACAAGTGTTGGATACCGAATTTGTAACTCATTTTATATATAACACTCATTCTTCTCAAACTGTATTTAGGTTCGTGCCATCTGCCGGTGACTGGGTGTTTGTTTGGCAAAAATGGATTGGCATCGGCTGCTAATGTAGAAGTTGGCTTTTCGCTATATTTGACGGTTGGTGGGTATTTTTGCAAAAAGTTTTTCAATTGTTGAGGTAGATACTCAAATAGTTTTCTGTTGGTAGACATGATATAATGAGAGTGAGAGATATGTGCTTTTCTATATTGTTTTTCTTTAATATACAATTCTGAAGTTTAAAATAACCCAAGATGATCAATACCAACATTACAGAATCTGTGGAAAATTTTTTCTGCATTCAGTTTGTCATTGCCAGATTTTTTTTTTTTTTTGGTTTGAACAAAACGGACTAGAGAGAAAAATTTAAAACAGTACCCGGCTTAAAATAAACAGTCACGTGTTATACTTGAAAGAATATTACTTGTCTCTCCCCTGAAAGGATTGAAGTCCCTCTGATTTACGACAGATTACTCTTAATTTTTAGTTATAATACACACACACATATATATATAGAACAATAGTCCCTTACAAGTTGTCTCTTAATTCCATTAATCTTTCCCAGCCTTCAGAGCCGTCCCAGGTTTTCTTACCCTTGCTCATCAAGGATTTGATGGCAGATCTGGCCTTGTATTTCCAATCTTTACACACCAAGTCGCCCATTCTGCCCTCTCTTTCACCAAGAGACTCGTATGCGGCAACCAAGTCTTCACAGGCATCCACAGTGCTGTTCCAGACCTGTTCGTCAAAGTCCATATCCGGGTTGTGCACGATCGATCTGTATGCCTTTTCGACGTTTTCCAATGCGGCCCACGGTCTTCTTCTCCATAGTTCGACTTTAGAGACTAGTTTCCAACATCTAGGCTCGCTGTTGATGACCTGAGGTAGCTGGTTACAGACAAAGTCCATACAAGTAGTTTGGAAATGGGTTAGTCTCTGGTTATCTGGATCGTAGTCACTGGTGATCAATAGTTCGACTAGTTTTTCAATAACTGGCAAATCGATAACAGTCATGGAGTTGTTGTCTTTTTTCAAAGATAGCAAGTGTTGACAACAAACCAAAACGTCGTCCCATTCGTTCAACTTGATAGAAACCATCATGTAGTTTTCCCAGATTCTCCAGTTTCTTTGAGAGTCAGATTTGACAGCTTTTTGCAAACAGTTGTGGGCTTGTTTCAATTTACCCAACTCAACAAAGGCAGCACTCAAGTTGGACCAGGACAAGGCATGGTCGTCGTTCAAAGAAACACATCTGGAAAATGCTTCTGCAGCAACGTTCATTTTGTTGGTTTCCAAGGCAATACAACCGTAGAAATACCAGGTATCGAAACTCAATGGGTACTGTTTCAAAGAGTCATTCAAGTGTTTCAAAGCGGTTTCCGGATCCTTCTTCACATTGTAGTAATATCTTCCTAAAGAGTTTTTAGCGTTGACGTATTTACCCAAGGTCCAGGCTTTTTCCCATAGTTCAGGGTCCTGTCTAATATCACCTAGAATCGAGTAAGCTCTGCAGTCGTTTCCATCATTGGCAATTCTTTCAACCAATATTTTTTCTGCCTCTTTTTCGTCACCAACAGCAGCATGACACAATGCAGCTTCACAAGCCATTTGCAATCTCTCGTAGATTTCCACAGCAGATTTCAAAATACCCAAAGACATGTATTTCTCAGCAAGGGTTGCGTCTAAATTCCATCTTGGCAAGTACGGCAACTGGTGGATAAATTTCATTCTTTTGCTTGGATTGTTACTATTATTATCTTCAACACTTTTTTCACCAGTAGAGTCAGCAGAGCTAGTCAAAGTTACGGTTTGTATTTTCAAGCCTAATTCTTCCACCAAAGCTTGCATTTGCAACAACCCTCTTTCAACGGTCTTGGCCTTGGTTGTTTCAATGACAGATCTTTCCCATAGAGATCTACTGAAAATAGACCAGTCTTTGTGGTCTTTCTTGTCGTCACCGTTGAAAATCAAACGAGAAACCAAAGCACTCATTTCAATTTCCACTAGTGGGTCACTTGCCGGGGAGGTTTGTCTTAGTGTATACAACCTCAAAAATAATTGTAGTTCGTCGTACCCTGTTAGTTTAGGTTGTTCGTTTGGATCTAGTTCTCTTAAAATTGTTGGAATGTTTTCTTGTCTGATAGCAGTTGGTAATAAGATTTCGTCGTTGTAACCGATTTCATCAGTGATTTTACTTTTTTTATAAATTTGTTCATCCAAGGGTTCATCACCAATGCTTTCAAAAATAGGTTTTTCCAATAGCAAGTCGTGATTCAACTCCAAACTTTCAGGCAAAACATCGTTTGCTTCTTGCTCCTCGGATGTAGCAGTATTCATTTGTACAAGTGAAGGGTCTGATCTAGCCAAGATAATCAAGTTTGAATGAGCAACACTTTGGTATTTGGTTCTTTTAGCTCTAGCACCAGTCAAGACAAATTGGAAGTTTGTCAATTTTTGTGCTTTAATCAAAGATGGTAAACACAGATGCTCTGTGTTAATGGCCAATGAGCACTTGACATTTTCCAAATAGAAAATAGTGTACAAGTCTTTTTGTAATGATTCAGAGATTAACGTCTTGACGTTGTCAACCAAGATAGAAGACACCAAATCAATAGAACTGTAGATGGCTGATGCAACAATCGGCTCGTCACCTGCAGGTTCATGTAACAAAGACAATTGTGCCAAGATAGCTCTTGCCCTCCACCATAGAGCAACACCTTGGAAGGGGACCAACTCTTTGGAAACCACTGGGATTATCCCTGACTCAGAGTCTCTTGGAACCTCAGCAGTCAAAATATCCAAAATAACTAGGGAACACAACAACAAGAAGGGGAAATCACAAAGTTGGTATGCTGGCTGTCCAGAACAACTTAGATTCTTCAAAAACTGCTTGTTCAACTCAGAAGAAATAGTTGGAATAGAGTGGAACAACGGACTTGGCCCAGTGTAATTAGCTTGCATGAAAGTTTGGAAAAGAGCAATCGCCAACAACAAGGAGGAATTCAAGTCTTTGGAAACAAAATTTTCTTGTAGAAACTCTACGATCTTCTGTTTAACCACAACATGTAGATCAACATTGTCCTGGGCACTAGTGACACATTCTTCCAAGCTGACCACCAACTCCTTGACATTGTATTCTTCAAACCAGTTGTCAACAAAAGTGGAAGATTGTCCATTCAAAATCAATTTTGTAGCCTCGTAGTAACTGTGAGTTCCATCACCACCATCCACCTGCTTGACAAAAGTCTCACCAGCAGTCGACAGCAACAAATGCGCATGCAATAGGATGTCCATTCTTTATAGTTTTTTTCTTTCCTTTTTGATATTTTTTCATATTTTGTATTATCTTGAATAAATTTATACTTTTAGTGTACTAATTACTAATCAATATAAGAGAGATGAGCAGGGAACATCTCGCAGTATTTGTAATTGACCATCTATATTGGTAAAATTGTATGAAATAAAAATCAAATAGAAGATGCAGGAAGGAAAAAGAAAAAATAAAAAAAAAAAAACAGCACCCCATACATAATCAACACGTGACAAAAACATCACGTATTCTATCAGGCACAAAACAGGTCTGATCTTCTACTATTATCAGAGTATATTTTACATGTTTAATGATAATTATATCGTATATAAAGTATAAACATGTATACATTAACCCTTAATTTTGATATCCTATATGCCCAATATTTACAAGTGTGTGAGAATCTCAGAGTGTGTGTATGTCCCTCTTCTCTTTCCTTACTTTATCAAATCATAAGAATCACACTTTCCTTTTGAGACCCTTTGTTGTTCTATGCGGTAGAAAGAAAGAAGTTCTTACCTCATCAAGAAAGAGAATCCTAAATGCATTGAATTTGTGAAACCTCGTAGGCTTGTACTCTCTCGCGTTCATCATCGTCCTGTACCCCAGGTTCCCACTCATAATACTACTATAGTGCAAGTGTGCTGGTTTCTTGTCCGGGTGTATCTTGTAGTAGACCCACTGCACAAACGACTTGAATGCTTTGTTTCTGGACAATTTGATTGCCAATAGGTCTTCCAGTGACTGTGGGTTCGGCATATCTTTTGACTTACTTGTTTGACTTGTTTGTTTGTTGTCTCTTTGACATGTCTTTTTCTAAACTAGCAAACACTGGAGAGTACTAAAGAGTATATTAATCATATTAACAATGTGCATAATCTATCGATGATTACCTTTAACTAGATTAAAAGAATGTAATATATAAATACTAAAAAGAAAAGATGTTATAACAAGTTAAATTAAAAGAAGAAGAAGAAGAAGAAAAAACCATTACCCATAACATCATTCGGGTAACAGACACAAATAATAATAATAAAATTGTCATGTGACACGTCACGTGTTAGGCATTAAAAATAATTGATCACGTGTGTTTATGATTATTATTGAATACCCGGACAACCATTTTTCACTTTTTTTTTATTTTCATTTTCAAAATTTTTTGTTAACGCGTGTTTTTCTTCTTCTTCACTAACAAAAAAAGCAACAACGCGTTTGAAAGAAAAGGCAATAGAAAAGAAAAAAAAAGAAAATTTAGAAAAATTGTGTGATCCTTTAGTTAATAATACACTATGTTTCAAGTCTCTCTATACACAATTATGATTACACACTTGTTATAATGATTATATACGTAGATATACTTAGAAGAAGATAGAGGATGACCCAAGTAAACAAATAAACAAATACAACAACAAAGATGAGTGATGGTTATTCCGGTTACAATGCCCCTACTGATTTCAACAGTGACGGTGGGTTTCTACAAGGGTCTTCTGGTTCCCAGGGGAACTCTAGTGGGTCTTCGATGGATTCTAAAAAAAACTTGACTCCTTGTACTATTAAACAATTGGTTGATGCTGCTCCAGAGCTACAAGACGGTGTTAGTTCTGTGGGGAACTTGAACTTGTCCAACGTCAGTGTGGTTGGTGTTGTGAGAACCGTTACTGACAACGACAGTTTTTTGTTGTTGAACATTGAGGACGGGACCGGGCAGTTGGAGTTCAGACTGTACAAAAACAGCAACTCTTCGAGCACAGGTGCGGATGCAGACGGTGACGACGGGATGGGTGGTTACGGTGACGACCCAATGGACTCTGGTTCTTTGGGGAAGAGCGCAGGTGCAGAATACAGTGTTGGTGAGTATATCAAGGTGTATGCTACGCCAAGATCCATCAGTGGCAGACTGGGGCTACAGTACGTTGTTGTGCACAAGATCAAGTCGTACAACGAGGTTTTGGAACACTTGTTGAGTGCTGCGAAGGTGTACTTGGTTTCTGAGGGGAGACTAGACGCCAACGGCCACAAGTTGGAAGGCGGATCTTCTTTTTCTTCTGCTGCTGCTCTGTCTAGTGGCAACAACACCAAGTCAGAAAACAAAGGGTTGTTTGTGCAAGATGATGACCAGACTCCAGGGCAGAGAATCATCACCTTGTTGCACGACTCCAAGGGCTCTTTCCCTAACGGTACTCCGCTAAGGTTTATTTCAGAAAAACTAAATATGACCATAGACGCTGTCAGAGATACTACACAGAACTTTATTGACGAAGGGTTGTGCTATACTACTTTGGAAGACCATGTTGAGTTGACATAAGTACTTTGTTGGAACTATTGAAGTGATGTGTAATAACAATATACAAGATTAGATTAAAATAAAAAAATATAAATATAAATAAACAATAAAATATGACTTGATTAAGGGAGTTGGACTGTACTGGAGAGGTATGTTTGTATATATCCGATACTTTTCATATATTTTGGTGTTTATATGGTTGGTTTTCAAAAAATGCATACCCGGTACATTAAAGAGATCATATTTTTGTGTCACTGAACAAATAATATCGAGTGGTCTTTAAACAATTGATGGAATATACATAAACACACATTCTTTTAAAGTGTACACATATAGTTAATTATAGCTAAGCCTTGAGATAATAACAAAAAAAAGCACAAACAGACAACAAAACTAAGGATGATAAAGTATTGTGTAGCTTTCTTGGTGCTTTGGTACCCAGTGTTGGCGCTGATCCCCACGATTGAGGTGTTTGGCAAGTTTTTCGTGAATTCAGTGACAAGAGAACCGTTTTATATAAGAGGCGTGGATTATCAACCAGGCGGTGAAGGAGGTGTCTCTAAAGACAAGGACCCCTTGTCAGATCCGGAAGTATGTGCCAGAGATATTACCTTGTTCCAGGACTTGAACATAAACACTATAAGAATATATTCTGTAAACCCAAATTTGGACCACGACAAGTGTATGACTTTGTTAGCCAAGGCGGGTATATATTTGGTTTTAGATGTAAACTCGCCCTTGGATGGACAACACTTGAATAGGTACGAGCCATGGACAACATACACTGAAGAGTACTTGGACCATGTTTTCAAAGTTGTTTACAAGTTCTCGCACTACGACAACACGTTAGCTTTTTTTGCAGGAAACGAAATCATCAATGACAAAAAATCTGCCAAGAGCTCACCACCTTTTGTTAAACAGTTGATTAGTGATATTAAAACTTTTATGGAAAAGCAGTGTCCTAGAAATATCCCCGTGGGTTACTCAGCAGCTGATGATTTGGATTACAGAGTGTCTCTATCAAAATATTTAGAGTGTGACGATTCCTTGTTCCCCAAGGGGTCTGTAGATTTTTATGGCGTAAACACATACCAATGGTGTGGACATCAAGATTTTTATTCAAGTGGGTTTGACAAGTTGGTAGATGATCATATGGAATATTCCAAACCTGTGTTTTTCAGCGAGTTTGGATGCAACAAGAAAACACCAAGATTGTTTGAAGAAATAGAAACCATTTATTCTGAAGATATGTTTACCACGTTTTCCGGTGGGCTAGTGTACGAGTTTTCACAAGAGTCCAATAACTATGGTCTAGTAGAAATCAATAAAAACACAAAGGAGGTGAGACTATTAGAAGACTACAACACTTTGAAAGAGCAGTATGAAAAAATTAAAACCCCCAAAACAAAAGATGTCACTGCTGTTTTGAGATCTCTAGGAAATAAAAAAGCTCACAGAAAGACAAATAAAACACCATTTTGTGAAGATGAATACAAAAATTTAGACATCACAAAGGAACCACCTTATGACTTGGCCAAAGACTTGATTTCAAAATTAAATCCAAAATATAAAAAGGGATCATACGTCGAAGTGTCAAGTATCGACATGATCAATAAATTTAAAATCAGCAGCAGTGATGGATCTGCATACCACATAAGTGAAAAGATTAAAGATGTTCAAGACATAAGCAAAAAACCAAATAGCGCACCAGACAGAAATAAGAACCCAAAACACAAAGGTATGTATTTAGAATTATTTTTTCCCCCGAGTCTGACAATTAGTCATGAATTATTTACTAACAAGTATGGTTTATTTTTACTACATATTTTCTTTAGCAAGTGGATCAAAAAACCAGCCTTTACAAGTAAAAGTTCTTGGTGCACTAGTATGCTGTTTGCTGCTAGCAATAATGCTAAATTGAATGCTCGCTATTTAATATGCATATGCAAATGTTATGTAGTTTATAAATATTGTTTGTTTCTAGTTTCCTACTTTCTTGCTCTTGTCAAGCCCATAATTGTAAAGTGTATAGTTCTCTTTGTCTTTCACTTTGACTGATGTTTCAGCGTTCAGTAAAGGCTTCAGAAGCAACTCCCAGTCGTATCTTGTTCTCGGGGTACAAAACAACCATTTTCTCAACATGTGAATCTCAACCGATTTAAATGTCGACAAAGTGTTTAAAAACACCCAGAGATTGATATTTGGAATATCCTTGTAGTTTATCAAATCTCTGTATCCGTTAATAAACCTCGAATCCAATTCAACTGGTCTGTTGGGTCCAGTACTATCGGCTACATGGGTATATTGCTCAAGCTTTGTAAAGCACTTGTTGATGCCTCTTTCCCACCAGTATGACTCATCCGGGCAGTTGGGCAAAATTGGCTGTGCGCTTACAGTGAACTGATCGTCCATGAGCACTCCGTACAGCAGATCTAAGTATTTCGCAGGAGCAAGTGGGAAAACGTTTGTGAATGGAATATTGATGATTTTCAGATTTATGTTTGGACGGTTGGGTATTTTCAACCAAAACTTGTGAAACTTGTGGTAGTTCAAATAAAAGTTTGATATGTTCAGCGACTGGAAATACTCCAGCTGGTTCTTTGTCACTTTTGCGCCCTCCGAGGTGTCCTTCAAATTATCATTATTCAACTCATTCAGGGCAAGATCATATGTAATCACTGTTGGTGTCGTTGGAGGTGGGTATTTGATGCTGTATTTCTCTTCCACAAAATTGATTAAAGTTTCTGCCTCCGATAAAGTGTCGTCGTCGTCGTTGTTATGATTGTTTTCACTTGAGGTTTCTTGTAAAATTGATAAATAGTAGGAGTCCTTTACTGAGTTGTCTGCGATAAAACATAAACTATTACAATCAATTGATAATTCTTGTAAAAGAGGGAAACAATTTGAAAGCAATAAGTCGTGCTGGTTTTTCAAATTCAATAGTTTCAAAGATCTGACTTTATTGAAGTAGTCATGCATATTTTTGAAAATTCCCTGTTTGACAACGATATTGCAATTATTCAAAGACAAAGACGTAATTGGAGAGTGAACATCCAGGTAGCCCTTTTCATCCATCTTCATTTGCAAGGGAAGTATTTCAAATGGGCATTCCAATGATTGTGAGTCAATATCCATATTTTCCAGTATTAATTCCTCAAATATACCAAATGCAAAAAGATAAAAAGATCTCAAAACACAGTTCAACGGTTGTTTTTTCTTGCCAACCAACTCCAAAGTCTTGTATCTAGGTAAAGTATGGTATCTGTTCTGATACTCAGAGATCCATTCCTGACTTAATTTAAAACTTTTCAAATCCTCTCTTGTCATAGACTCTTGGTTTTTCAATATTTTCTTGAAAAACTCCTTGCTCCCATCATTTAGCGTCGAATACCAGGTAGGGATAATAAAACTTGGGTCGATATCATTCAACGTAATATGTCTCAAGTTTGGCAAGTAATCAATGACGGCCAATATCAATTCGATGTAAGTATATTTAGAGTACTTGCGCAAGAGTTTTTCATTCTCAGGTCTAGAAAATAGTCCACTAAAATATGAGTTTGCACCGTGGCCCGCATGAGAGTTGGGCGCTGTAGATGATGATTTTGAAGAACCCAATCCCTTTAACCCATGTAGTGTAGGAATCGCATCCTGAATCTCATAAGCCCCACCAATCGTTGTTCCAGGCCCTGTCGTGTAATATTTGCTATATTTCAACATCGAGTCCTGACATTCTGGGTTGATGAATTCAATTTGGTTTACAAAAAATCTTTTCTGTGCGTTTTCGTTTGAATGGATGTAGATGTTAAATTTCAATAACGACAACTTACTCTGAAGCTTGACATGTCTGTACAGATACTTGGAAGATATAAGCTCATAGAATTGTTTGCTGACCAAACACAATGCTGCTAGTGTTAAAATATCTTCTGAAATATTATCGATTATTGCTACCAACAATTTTTCCGGAAGTTTTGATATGTTGTTGCATGCTAAGAGAATAGGTGAATTTAAACGGGAGCAACTCCGGGATTCTGTTCTAGACTCACACATTTCAAAAAATGAAGATGTTCCACTCGATGGGCTTGAAAAAGTCGACAACGTTAAATCATCCGTACTACTGTTCCCGTTCACCTTTTTAGTCTCCAATCTCTCTGATTTTTTCTTTTTAGATGACCCTGTCAGTATCTGAAACCTTCTCATTGTTGGCTTCCTTGTCTATCAAACAGTTCTCGTCTCACTTACTCCAAATGCTTAGAATATCCTTTACTATAGTGTGTTATTTATTTATTCTTGCTTCCATCCATGTCCTTTCAATTGTCAATTCTCTTAAATTTCAATCATCTTGTATGTACAAACCAGTCAAACAAGGTCGTAAAAACCTGAATGACTCAGCTTTAAAAAAAAAACTGTGGTGAAAATATACTACAACTATATATTAGCAAAAGACAAAGAGAAAAAAGCCTACTAGTCATCACGTGAGATTTGATAACAACTTTTAAGCAAACATAGTATCTCTTGACTTGAATGTTCATATATTTTACAAAGCTTATATATACTTTCCTTTTATATAATCTGATCTTAGTGTATAAATGTGTAAATAATTCAATTTGATTTAATTTTTATTGTTATTGTTGTCGTTAGTAGAAGAAGTCGTTGGAGGTGGCAAGTTGTGGACGTTTGTTGTATTTGTTAGGTTTTTTCTGATATCTTCTGGAGCATCTTTAGCAAAATGCCCAATTTTATTTTTCAACGCTTCAGGAATATCTTCAAAGCACAAGTCCTGGACATCTGTAGAAACAGACTCGTTTTGCAACTTCATCAACTCTTCAATATCAACGTGTTTCTTTTTGTCTTGGAAAATGTTCAAGTGATCAGCGATCAAATGCCTGTTTTTACATCCAGGACACTGAATCAAAACGGAGCCCTTAGTATATGCTTGTTTGGACATCTGGTGTCCTGATCTTGTGCCACAGACTTTGCAAGTGAAGGCAATCATCAGCATAGGCTTGTCCACCTTGATTTGTCCTATTGGCGTGGACTTGCTGGCTGTGTTATCATTATTATCGCTAGTTTGTAAAAGTGGCTTTGTAGTATGGTAGCTTCTAGTGCAACAAGAGGTGTCTTGCAAATAAGCATATCCCATAGTTTTGCTAATACTTTGGACTCTTGTCCCTGATACACCACGAGACTTGAAAAAAGCCAAGTGGTTGCTCATTGGTTTACTTTTGACAATATTTCTCAACATATTCCTGCGGCTTGTTAGTGTTTTTTTCTCTTCTTTTTTTTGATATAAAGAAACTGTGTTTAATTTATGTCTGAGGTTCTAGGTTTTATTTGGGTTTACTCTTTTAATATAGTTGAATATCTATGTAAGCTGGTAGAAATGTCATTTTCAGATGAGAAGATCTGAAAAAGGCAAAGAATTTTCACTTGAAGTAGTGTAAAATTTACTGTTGTGTAGTCCGAATTTTACCAAAATCCCGAATATTTTTTAACTTGTTTGTGTGTATCGGACAATAACTGTTTTGTCCGAGTATTTTTTGCTTTGTCACTTTTTTTTGATTTTGAAAATGTAAACATTGGAAATGTCAAGAAATCGTACAAGTGAATATTATCGAGAGAGACAGTTTGATAACGAAAACTATTTTCAAACGTTGTAGCCTAACTTCTTGATTGAGTTCAAAAAATCTTTTAGTATTGACTATACATTAGTGAATATAATTTAATATATTTTGTTTGTTTTTTGGGGACTTACACGCTCAACACTTGGGAAAGTAGTTACAGATTGGAAAGTGAACAAACAAAAATCCAAAACAATCACCAAGACAATCATCAAGTCACGCATTTGGGCTTACTAAAAGTTTTAGGGGGAGAAAATATTCAACGAAATTAGCATAAAAATTAACCTCTATACAGATTTGGAAGAAAAAACACATACGCAATGTCTTCAATTAATGATAACAAAATTGCTGTTGAGCATAACGCATCAACACAGTTGACTCCCGAGAAAGAAAAAGAAATAACAGACAGAATTATTCACCGTGCAGAATTAGCAAAAATGGCAAGGCAATTAAAGTTTGAGTTAGGAAAAGTGAATTCTCCATCGAAAAAAAATAAGAATAAACAAGTTGCAGGTAAACTGGCCGCATTGCCAGATGTATTGGATTTGAAGTACTCACACAATTCATCAACTACAACAAATTTTAACGGCAGCAGTAGTAATAATAACAACAACAACAACAACAACAACAACAAAAATGAACAGGTGTCCCCTTTGAAAAGAAACATTGATGAAAACGAAGAAGATTTTTGTTACAAGGACACTTCTACTGAAGAATCTTCTCCAACTAAAAAATACAAATCTTTACTTCCACCAACAACACCAGAAGGTGCTAATTATTTTGGTATGGAAAATAGGAAAAGGATTCTTCGCCCGAATACACATGACAATATTGAAGCAACTCCGCATATTGGATCAAGTCAAAACAGTATACATAATCATGAACAACAAGAACAACAGCAACATGACTATCGTTCTCAGAAACTATCACAGGGATCATACTTGCCAGCTAACAGAGCAGACCATGAAGCTGATAAACTTGTGCGTAAAATATCTGGCGAGCACGACAATGCAAACAATACTGAGGACAGTGTACAAAATGATCTTGGTGCTGATTTGTTGATGTATTTGGCCAGTTCCCCGTACAACAGTATGAATGCAGCACCTTCTTCAGTGTTGAAAAGTAGAGATGGTCATATCTATGGGGGTTATGGTCACGGAAGTAGTGGTCTACACCCACCTTCTGCTGGGAATATGAATTTATTACAAACACCTAGTAGGAACAACTATTTGGACGGTGCTATGATACATGGATCTCATACCGAAGAAATGAATAATAATTTGGGACAATCGAATAAAAACTTGAAACAACAGTTGCAAAAAGAAGTCATTCCAATGACGCCATTAAACATATCGAGAGGAAATAAAAATAACGGAAAAAGACAAATCAATGGTAACTCAAACAAGAAAAACACCCAAAATCATGAATCGAATCTACAGAGGAACAACGTTTTTGAAGAAAATGAGGACTATTACAACAATAGCAAAGTCAGTGGGAACAGGTTTGATGAAAACGTCACGGAAGAGGAAAGCGATGCTGAAGACCATTTGCAGACAGGGGGTCATACTTCTTTGGACATGATTAATGGCACTGGAGCTGCTTTGAATGACGTACAATATATGAACAGTAACAAATTCAACAGCAAGGTGCCTGCTCATATGATGATATCGTCTTCTCCACCAAGAGAGTTTGACTCGCCATCAGTTTACACACAATTAATGCTGTTTTCTCCTGTAAAGGAAAAAATGGCACTGGCAAGTAGTCAAAATAGCAATGACAATGTCAACGGAGATCATACTAAAAATAATACACATCCTGAAAACAATGGAAGCAATTTGAATTCCAGTCCAGATAAGACTAAGAAATACAATACTCAAGATAGTATCAATCATGGTCGTCGTGGGAGTGACAGCAGAAACGATGATCAAAACGCTGCTCCTAGTCACGCAAACTTGTTAAAAACACCGTCTAGACCTATAAATGGACCATCAGGAAGCATAAGTGGACTATTTTTACCACCTAATTCAGCTACTTCTAATTATATGATGATGAAAACCCCAAATACCCAGCAATTGAACAGTATTTCGAAAATGTTGTTGGATAGTGGAACCACTAAAATCATACAAACTGATCTTGATAACATGAATACAAGCGATGAGAAACTTTTGTCAAAGACATTCACCTCTGGCTCTGGAATGCGTGAATTCACTTCCTCTCATACCAGTATATTGAACAATAACAAACTCCAACCCCCTCATCTGAATTCAACGCATGAACAGTCCTCCAAAAACAAAGTTGACTCAGAGCAGCAAGAACAAAAGGAAAAGATAAATGTCATACAGTCGAACAATAGCGCTAACTTCAGTATGGGTGAATACATGAATAGTTTATTCAGTCCATCTCCCAGGGTACCGTCAAGAAAATGAGCCCGTGTGTAGTTCACCTCATCTACATATACCCAGGTAGATTATTTAATATGTAAACTTTTTTTTTTAACTTTTTTAAGTGGTACAATAGGCTTATTGGTAAGGCTTGTGACTTGGTTTAATGCATCTAATCTTGTTAGACACACTCATTTGGATGTCTTATCTGTTTAGAGTCACTATTGACAAACTCAACTCACGTTATGCTCACATTTTACAACTGAGCACGTGCACTGAAATCAATTCTTGGCGTACTTTTCAAAAAAAAAAAAAATTCCACTTTTAAATTAAATTGCTTTTTTTTTGTTCTGTGTATATTTTTCATTTCTTGTTTCGACAACATTAATGTTTTACCTCGAGGTATGATAAGATAATGTGATGTTGATGAGTAACCCATAACATCTTTAAGGTGAGGCAATGGTTAATTATCGGGTGAATGTGTGTGTGTGTGTGTTAATTCTTGATAACACGTAGTTATGACCAAGCTATCCAGTTAACAACACTTAGTTATACTCCATTAATTGTAAATAACTTGCAATTCTACATTAGTTCAACCATAGTAAACCCTTTGCTTTTCTAACTCAAGCTTTTCTTAAAAATAACAAAACCAGACAAGCACAATATACGAAAAACACTACTCAGGGCAGTATAATCACCCTAGTAACGCAGTTTATTTTATTTATGGGCTAAGAATTTTCATCATTGTATTCATTAGTTTTTGAATTTTTGGAAGTAAAAATTAGTTAAATAACCAGGATTAAAAAAAAAAACATCAAATAACACTTAAAATGCCACATATGAATATGTCTGATAACAGTAGTAACAACAGTTCTTTGGAACTTCATGACGAACACAACCGTATCAATGCCTCAGAGAACGATGAACATGATGATGTAATTTTGTCAAGTGCTGACTCTTTGAACACAGAAGATCACCACGAGTTGTATGATCACAGGGGTCAGAACTACTCTGTTATGAAACCACAATCACTAGAATCAGCACCCCAGGGCGTTAACGTTAATTCAGAAGACACCTCGCCTCTTGATGTTCCCGTTCCTAATTTATCCCAAAAAACACTTAACCAACTACATCTTCAAGTACCAGCAGCCCACATTACAGATACAAACAATTTGCCAACTCCGCATACCCAGTTCCAAACTCCTGTCGACTCGTCAAACAATTTATTAGCTCACATGCAGCGCAGAAAATCTATGGCCAGTTCGGTGAATTCTATGAAATTACACAAAACGAAAAGTAACACAACTGCAAGCTCCACAAATAGCAGACGAAGAAAAACTAACACCACTGCATTAAACACAGCGGTTGGTAACAGAGCAAGAAGAAACTCAATGGACAGCGATGACTCCAATGATTCTCAAGAAACTGAAGAGGATGTTTGTTTCCCAATGATTGAATACCAACATGACAGAATCAATGGTATTGATTTTGACGACTTGGAAGAGTTTGCAAGGGATGAAATCCAGTTCAATATGTTGCAACAACAATTGCAACAAAGGGGCTCGGCTCCTAACACGGATTCTGCTTCTTCTACTTCGATATCCAAAGCAGCTTTGAAATACACTCCAAGTATTAAAAGCGTTGGAGTTACATCTGCACACCAAAATCATCAAATGAGCACACAATCTATCTATGGAGGATCAAAAGCTCCTACTAGTGCTTCTGCAGTTATTGCTCCTCCTTCGATGCATGACCCAGAAAGACACAATGGTCAGCTAGATCATCAAAACGCAGCCGCTGGAAAAACAGAGATTTCCTTTGGATTCAACAGGGTTGAAAGTGAAGAAGGTGGCTATGAGTTAACTAGCACTACAACAACAACAAACAGTTATGTCAATACAAAGGGAGATCCATTGCAATCCACAACAAGCAATCAAAATGACGCAGGTGTGGGAAATCCTCCTTACGATCCATCGTATTTCCAATCTTTGTACCAGGCCCCAGACAGATTTTCATTTTTTGTGTCTAATATGGAGGAAACCATTCATGCGCCAAGCATCTCTTCCTTGTTGCAAAACTCTGGTGCTTCTTCTTTTAAAGAGTTGTTCAAAGATGGTGAACCGACATGGTGGTTGGATTGTATCTGTCCTACCGACGAAGAGATGAAGTGTATTTCTAAGTCTTTCGGGATCCATCCTTTGACAGCAGAAGATATTCGTATGCAAGAAAGTAGAGAAAAGGTTGAGTTATTCAAATCTTATTACTTTGTTTGTTTCCATACTTTTGAAAATGATATTGAAAGTGAAGACTTTTTGGAACCAATTAATGTTTACATTGTTGTTTTTGGGAATGGTGTTTTGACTTTCCATTTTGGGCCAGAAGTCAACCACTCAGCAAATGTGAGAAGAAGAGTGAGACAGTTGAGAGAATATGTTGATGTGAACAGTGACTGGTTGTGTTATGCGTTGATTGATGATATCACTGATAGTTTTGCTCCAGTCATTAAAAGCATTGAGTATGAGGCCGATGTAATTGAAGATTCCGTGTACATGGCCCGTGACTTGCATTTTGCTGAGATGTTGCAGAGAATTGGTGAATCCAGAAGAAAAACTATGACTTTGATGAGGTTATTGGCAGGTAAAGCGGACGTTATCAAGATGTTTGCAAAAAGATGTCAGGATGAAACAAAGGGCATAGGTCCAGCATTGACTTCTCAAGTCAACATTGCCAATTTAACCGCCCAAAACCAGCAAGCAAACTTACAACCAAGAGCCGATATTGCATTGTACTTAGGTGATATCCAGGATCATGTTTTGACCATGTACCAGAATTTATTGTCTTATGAAAAGATTTTTGGGAGATCTCACGCCAACTATCTAGCTCAATTGCAAGTCGAATCGTTCAACTCCAATAATAAAGTTTCTGAAATGTTAGGTAGAGTCACTATGTTGGGGACTCTTTTGGTTCCGTTAAATATTATTCCTGGTCTTTTTGGGATGAATGTTCAAATTCCTGGTGAAGCAAGCGGTGCCCCTACTTTAGCCTGGTTCTTTGGGATCCTTGGTGTAATGGCAGTTGTTAGTATGATCGCGCTGTGGTTTTCCTCATTTTGGTTAAAAAAAATCACCAACCCGGAAACTTTGAACGAAGCGAGCGCTGGTGGGAAATCTGTTTTCAACACTTTTATTGGTCGTGCCAAATCATTGAGGGGCCATTCAAACAATAGAGAAAACTCAGTGGTCAACGATCTTCAATCCAGATTGCCTCCATTGCCTAGATATTATCCGGTTAACAAACCGGGATACGCCAAGAGTGTCAACAGTAATCCTAGCAAATTTGGGCGTTACGATTAGATGCACTCGCGTACTCATACATATTTCATTTATAGATTCTCTTTTGTATTTTTTGTCGTTCAATGTACCATATAATCATTTTCAATCCGAGACTGTTTTTTAAAAAATACTTGAAATTTGTTTTGAATCAGCTTATTATACACTTATATATTTATTAGAGTTTATACATAAAACAAATCACAAATTTCCTTCGAAATCCATACTTGGACCGTTTTTATCGTTAAAGACTTCTTTTCTCCATTCAGCAATTCTTTTAGATTTGGTGACCTTACGCTTGTCTTTGTCTCTTAAGTTCTTTTCTCTATATGGAGCGAATTTCTTGATGTTGATATATTTGTTTAAGGATTCGTCGTCAGCAGCAAAGATTTCCCTGTATGATAACCCGAAGGATTCTGGAGAGACTTCTCTGTACTTGAATTTCAGTTCTGGGTTTGAGTCTCTAGTTTTGGATCTAGATTTTCTTTCTTCTTCGACCTCGTCCATCAAGACCAACTTGTTATCGTCAACAACGGTTTCAATGACTGTTTGCAATTCTTTCTTTTGTTTTTTACCTTCTCTTTTAGCTTCCAATTTAGCCTTTCTTTTGGATTTTTTGTTGCTGGTTGTTTCAGCTTCTTCTTGATCCCCGTCTTCTTCGTTTTGTCTTTTAGAAGCGTTGAATTCAGCCATAATTTCATCATCATCGTCCCAAGTTGGCTTTTCCATAGACTCTCCATCTTGTTCAGCAAAGACTTCAGAGATGACTTGGTCCCATTGGGCTTCGTCATAATCGTTGTCATCGTTGATCAAAATATTAGATAATTTTTCCACAACTTTTGGATTAGATTGGATTTCTTGACCGTATTCTTTTTCCAAGTTTTTGATAATATCCTGGATCTTGTTGACTTTTTCCTTTTTCTTTTTGTTCAAAGCCTTGTTCTTGTCATCTTTTTCCTTTTCCTTTTCTTGTTTTAATTTATCTCTTTTGGTTCTTCTTGATGAAGTTTCAGATCTTCTCAATGTGGCTTGATTTCTAGCGTAAGAAACAATTTCTGCACTGGTAGGATCTTCGTATCTGAAATTGTATGCATTTTCAAACTCTTCAACGGCTTCGTCAAATTGTTCGTCATCGTTGTCTGCAGCAGCGTTCTCGATGGTTTCACCGTCGATATCCAAGATAATATCACCTGTTTCTGTTTTCTTTTTTGGGATCCATGCTTGTTTTTGCATAAACTCATTTAAGAAGTTGTCTTCACCTTCCTTTTCTGGATCTGGCAAATAGTCTTCGACTTTTTTCAAGGAGGTCTTCTTGGCTTTTTTCTTTAAGAACCCTTCATCGTCGTCGTCACTTTCATCGTCACTATTTTTTTCGGAATCAGAATTGTTTTCTTCGTCAGAGCCAAAGGCCTTGTTGATTTCAGCCAAAATACCTTGCCTGTCTTCTTCTTGTTCCTGGGCATAGGTTTTAACGGGCTCGGCAGCCTTTTCGGCTTCTTCTTCGTCGTCATCATTTGCATTCAATTCCCCGTTTAACAATCTGGATCTTTGATAGTCTTTCAAGTACAACGGTTTGTTGGATTTCGACAGGGCTTCGTTTGTGATTTTACCAGAGTCGTTGAAAAATTTGACTTCTGGATTGAATAGTTTTGGATCATTGTTCTTGATTGCACTCAAAACATCGTTGATCCCTTGTTCGACATCGTCGGTGATCAAATCACCAAAATCGTCTTCTTCTTCTTCATCACTACTATTGCCATCACTTTCACTGTCAGATTGGTTATGTTTTGGATTTTTAGGTTGTTTGAAGCCATCTTGTGGTTGCTCGTTGGCACCTGTGGCCAAACTATCGTTTTTCTTACTTTTGGACTTTCTTGGCATATTTGTGTTTGTTTTTTGCTCTTGGTGCTTGTTCCAATTTGTTTTTCTATTACAATTCAGAGTACAATTCAGATCAATAGTACGAAACAAGATGTATTTTCACGTTGGTAATATAGCTAATCGAAAGCCAAAGATGTAAATTTAGCAAGATGAACAAGCCAACAAACAGACAGGGAAAGAAAAAAATCATATATTGAAAACTTCCCCCATCAGGAATGTGAAAAAAAGAAATGTTAGTGCCTTGTTTCAATTAGTCGGTACGACACCAAGTTCTCGAATGTACATGAAATTGACAACCTTGGTGGCGCAATCGGTAGCGCGTTAGACTCTTACAAATTTGGAGCTAAATCCACTGAATAATTCGGTATTTCGAGGTATCTGAATGTTGCGGGTTCGACCCCCGTCCAGGGTGGTTGCTAATTTCTCTTTTTTTGTTTTTTCATTCTTTTTTTACAATTTTTTAAAAGACAATTATTTTGCGTGTGACTAATCAAATTTGAAGCAACGTCACGTTAATTAACCTTGGTGGCGCAATCGGTAGCGCGTTAGACTCTTACAAATTATGGAGCTAGATCCACTGAAAATTCAGGGTTTCGAGGAATCTGAATGTTGCGGGTTCGACCCCCGTCCAGGGTGGTTAATTAACACTTTTACTTTTTTTTTTTTTGCTTCCCCAAACATCCTCTGTCGGGGTAACTTCCTAAGGGCGGTGTGTGTTTTTTTTCGTCCTTTTTTGTTTTTATCTCAACACTTTGAGATTTGTTGTGTGTGTGTGTGTTGTTTTAATACACTCAAGTTGTGTATCACTAGATAGGCAAAACACAGAAACCAAACACTTCACAAACAAATTACTCTTCCAACACACAGAATGTCCTCGCCTTTTATTGGAACTCTGGACGGCCACCGGCCGCAGTACGTCTCTGTCTTCCAGCACCCGCTGTTCAAGACGCCGTTCAAGATCGTTGTTTCGTTGTTCGGGACGACGTTTTCCGCACACGACTTGTTGGTCTCGCTCTCGGCGGTGCTTTTTGCGCTGGGACTCTTGTTCTTCCTCGACGCCGTGATGTACTCCCACCGCGTGAACGCGTCGGACCTCGTGCACGTCTCCTTCGTCGACTGGGTCCCCTTCGCGTGCTCGCTCGTCGGCCTCAGCATCGTCAACAGCGTCAACAAGGGCTACTTGGTCTCTGCTGCGGGCGCGGGCGGCGGCTCCGGGAGCAACTTCCTCGTTGGCGGTGGCGGTGGCGGTGCCGGGCTGGGCGGCATGGGCGACGGCGGCGCCATGCGCGAGATCAAGGTGTTCTTGTTCATCGGGTTCGCGTTCTTGGCCGGCGGGTGCAGCGGGAGCGTGGTCATCTTGATCATGAAGTACATCACGAAGGGGATTGTCGAGTGGCCGACCGTCGGGATGGGTGTGGACTGCGTGGTGAGCAACGGGCTCTTGTTGCTGAGCTGCATGGTCCTCTGGGTCGCCCAGACCGCCAGGTACGGCTCCGACGCAGACAACGAGTACAACTACTCCCTTACCATCTAGTCCCTTTGAGTCCCCTCCGTTCGAGTCTCTCTCTGGTACAAGTCAATATTTACTACATGTAATATATATATATAAATATGTCCGTATGTATGTATAACTCTAAAATTATCATTTCTGTCATGTTTTTTTTTTTTTTTTTCTTTGTCTCTCTCGCAGGCTCCGCGGGTAAATTAGTTATTATAGCTCTCCTGAGCAGTTGAAGAAGAAGAAGAAGAAGAAGAAGACGAAGAAGACGAAGACGGAGTAATCAGTGGAAGTAAATTCCCAATGACTTGCAGTTCGTAATTACTGAAATTGAAAAGATCAGGCAAGTGTCTTGGCTGAGAATGCCCTCTTGGAAAGAAGTACAACTCTTGTCTCAACTCGTCAAAAAAGGGGTGTGCCATGATTCTTCTTGGAGACAATCTTTTTTCAGGCTCATATCTCAAAATCTTCATCATCAAATCTATCCCCTCTACACCAGCATGACCGAAATATTTTTGAAATCTTTGCAAACTAGACCCATTGAACAGTGGCTTACTATACAACGGACCGTCATATGAAGGATTTGAGAAAAAAATGAATTTTTTATCTGGAGGACCCAACAATTTAGAAATCTCTTTCAATTGCAAAAGGGGCTGTTCACCTTGGAAAATAGCTCTCCCAATCAACATTTCCCCTAAACAACACCCTAACCCCCAAATATCAATCTGCGTGGTGTAGCACGTGTTCCCCAAAATCAATTCTGGAGCTCTGTAGAATCTAGAACAAATGTACGAAATGGAAGGCTGGTTGACTTCCAACTTCTTGGCACTCCCGAAATCACAAATCTTCAAGACCCCAGTGTTTGGGTCAACCAAGATGTTTGATGGCTTGATGTCTCTGTGACACACACCCAGAGAGTGCAAGTACAGCATCCCTCTGGCCAGCTGGTACGTGTACAACTTGATGTGCTTCAAGGGCAACTGCAACTTGTTCGACGTGTAGCGCTGGATCTCCAACTGCAACGTCTCCGGAAGACACTCCATGGCCAAGTGCTGGAACAAGACTGCCCTCGTTCTGTTGAGTTGTGGGATCTCTATACCGGGCTGTCCAAGTTGTTGTCCAAGTTGTTGTCCAAGTTGTTGTAGTTGTTGCTGTTGAGAATACTGTTGATGCAATTGCTGCTGTTGCTCAATCTGCAACTGTTGCTGATCCATAACTGTCTGCAGCGGATGATTGAAATAGTACTCCAATTTAACAATGTTCGGGTGGTCTGTAGCCCGTAGAATGTCCAACTCCCTACTCTTGTACTCTGTCTGTGCCGGCACCTTCTTGATCGCAAAGGGACCCTTCCAGTGGACTTTCTCCTCCTGTGCCTGATCACCACCACTACTACTACTACTAGTAGTAGTACTAGTACTTGTACGCCTACACTCTTCCAAATCACTAGCACGCGCAATGTACGCCTGCACAACTGTACCAAACGCCCCGTGCCCAATCTTCCTGTACTCTTTGACAACCATTCTTTCACACTGGTTAGTCTTGTTGTTGACCACTTCATTGACCACAAACTCCTTGTATCCGAGATTCTGCTGTGTACTCATTATCCTACTGTATCTATTGACTTCTTAATTGTCTGTTGTCTTCCTTTCTATTACTTCTACCACTAACTACCACAACTCTATAACCAATACATAAAACACACACACACACACACACCCCTTAATAAACTGAGATTGTACATACATAATCATATGACTCCTATGCATTAATCAATTAATACACAAACATTGCCTAAATCTAATAATCATATAATCATATTTATTCAATTATGACTCTCTACTCTGAATTATAATCACACACACACATGCACATAAACACACACACCTCTAATAATCATTAAAATCAACAAATATCAGTAAACTAAACAGTAAACAACAAGACACTTTTTCTCTTGTGCATATCTTAACAAAACACACTTCACTTCACTTCACTATATAATATTAGACATACCTAGTGGACTACACTGTTTTCTATCCACACCACTGTGATCTCTATTTATTACTCCTTTAGGAAATAAATAAAAATGTGTGTGTACTGTGTTTACTGAGAGAAAAGAAAAGAAACGGAAAAACAAAAAAAAAAAATTTTTTTTTTATTTTTTTTATTTCACGTTTTGTTCTTGAAGATGTTCTTGAAGATGAGGGTAAGTATTTTCTTAGTTTTTTTTTTTTTTCACTTTCTGATAGTAATGATGATGATGATGATGATGATAGAAAGTACACAGTCACGTGTTTAAATGTATTTTTAAAATGTATATCCGGGTATTAGTTACACAACTTAATAATAAGTAGGTAAAGTTCTTTGTTGAAATTTTTTTTGTATTTTTTTTTTTTTTATTTTCGTTTTTTTTCTTAGTCTCTCTCTCTCTCTCTCTCTCTCTCTCTCTCTGATCGAAATCGTTATTCACTCTGATAGAATACTAGCTATACTATATTAGTATTATTGTTATAGAAAGAAGACACCAGGACAACAAGACAACAATATGCTTACATTTTATAGACCTATGCTAAGGTCCTTCCACACAATGGGTCCTGTTTTCAACAGCAGAGTGGCCTCCAACATCCACATGCCAGATGCCAAGAGTGTGGATTCTTTGATTTCTTCTGGGTCCAAGAACTCTGTCTCCTCAGCTGAACAGGCCGTGGAGAAGAACGAGGTCGTCAAGAAGTACATTCTAAACGGGTCCTTCACCCCAACAAACACCATCTTCACATACTCCGCAGTCATGGAGGACCTGAACTACTTCAAGCACAGCAGTGCTGGTTCAAGGGAGACCGAGGTCGGCAACTACCACGAGTCGATGCTGTACTTCTTGAAACTGCCTCACAGAGTGCTGTTCACGATGTCCACGGGCCAGTTGGGGTTCAAGAAGAAGGCGAGGGGCGAGTACGAGAGTGGCCACCAGTTGACCAAGAAGGTCTTTGAGAAGATTCTTGCGGACAGAGAGTTGCACAGCGCAAGCATACCGGTGGAGGTCGTGTTGAAGAACTTCGGTAAAGGACGTAAGGCCTTCCTAAGCTGTCTAGCTGGGAAAGAGGGGGAGTTTTTCAAGAAATACGTCACTAGAATCAGTGACGACACCAACATCAAGTTCGGGGGTACCAAGTCCAGAAAGGCCAGAAGAGTCTGATCTGTCTTACTCCCCGTGTGCTACGTTCTACTACTACTAAACTTGTAGTAGATTGTGTAGTACCCCTGTACATACTCGTTTATATACACACCTATATATATCTACTACTACGTATTACTATAATAGTTTGAAACATCTACTCATGGATGGCTCTTTATTCTTCAGTCGTAGTTGTTCACTTTATGGGGGACAGAGAGAGAAGAGAAGAAAAGAGAAACTGGTGTTTTTTTATGACACTGTAATGTACGGGTTTATGTGTATATTATAAAAAAAACTTTTTGTTTTTTTTTTTTTTCATAAAAAAAGAACAACATAAACAATTATATAAATATACAACGTAAAAAAAAAAAGTAAACTAAACCCGTCACGTGATATACAAGACAAAACACAGACCGCTCTACGATCTACAACTTTGTGCACAGCAAGACAGTGACACACACAAAGTGAGGGTAACACTACTCACGTACTTTTTCCACCCACTTTCCCCTTTAGGAATCTCTCTTTCTTCTTTCTGTCATTATAGTAAAATTATCAAAAAGATGACCCGGACTATTTTCTTTCTCTACATAGATTACAGAGAATTTCTTTTTTTCTTTTTTTCAAGTTGTTGTTTTTTCTCTCACTATATGAATACACTCCTTAGACTATTTCCTAATGTGGTAACTCTTGTGAAGAGAGAGATTGAAAAAAAAAAAAAAAATAAAAAAAAAAGAAACGAAAAAAATTTTAAAATTTTAAATTTCTGAATTTATTTTTTTTTCTTCACTGGTTGTATGGTTGTGTGTCGAGGTGATATTCTATGTGTCTTAGTGTTATTTTCAGTGTGGGTGGACAGATTGATATGTCGATATTGATTGGGTATCTCGAGTATCATGATCTTGAGTGGTTTTACAGACATATACGTACGGTTTCTAGGAATAATGCCTGCTTGCGGGTGTTTTGGTAGTTGCCTGTAGTGGATTGGTAGATTAGGGTTTGGTAGGTCTATCATTCAAGATTGGGTGCATCTTTATTTGATGAGTTTATTTCTTGATGGTCTATGGAGTATCTTAATAGGTAATGTAGTGTGTACTTTTAATTATTGAAAGAAATAGAAATAAAAAACACAGACACTAAAGAATCAGAAATGGCTCCATCTAGTATGTATTATAGACTATGGAAATGAGAGAGTGAGAATCTATGTGAGAGTGAGACTATGTGAATATGTGATTAGAGAAGTTCAGTGTGGACTTGTGTAGGTGTATTGGAAGATGACAGGGTATACATGAAAGACGTGAGATATTGATCTAGGAAAAGAGATAGAGTAAGACACGATTTAAGACAAGAGATTGAGTAAGACTCGATATACGGCAAGAGAGACATCATGGAATAGAGACACGAAGGTGGACTGTGGTGTTACACCTACCAGATATGCGTGTACTGTATATATGGCAACTCGTAAGAGAGAGACAGGGAGAAGATGTGTTTTGACTGGCTCTGCAAGGACGTTCCCGATGATGATAAAACTGTTCGAGATGTATCTGTGAAAGCAGGTATAGATGTGTTTAGAAAAATAATGACTTTTAATCGTGTCTTAAGAGGGAGCAGTTCCTATAGAGAGAAGTACACACAGATAGACCTCTACACAGAGTGACATACACAGAGTGACATACACAGAGAGAGTAGTACACAGAGAGAGATATACACAGAGTAGGCTAATCTAGGTAGGAATATATCAATGACATGTTGGAATAATACTTTGTATGGATACCTTGTCAAACACGTATGTTATACAGAGAGTGGTACACAAGACGACTTACACAGAAGTGTTATACAGAGGACGAATTATACAGAACACAAGTTATACAAAAAATGATTAGAACAAACATCTACGAATCAACGACTTTTAATCACTCAAATCACCAATATCACTTAGAAGACTCAGACCACTCAGAATACTCAAATAATCAGGACCCCCCGTTTACTAACAATGACTATTTTATACTTTCTATTTTTGTTGTTTTGTTGTTTTGACTTTTCAAACATAAAAACAAAGGAAACTATAAACACAGATATTTCCCTATAGCTAAAGCTGCTGCTGCTAAAAAAGCTGTTGTCAAAGGTACCAATGGTAAAAAATCTTTGAAAACCAGAACCTCTGCTACTTTCAGATTACCAAACACTTTGAAATTGGCTAGATCTCCAAAATACGCTTCTACTGTTGTCCCACACTACAACAGATTGGATGCCTACAAAATCATTGAACAACCAATCACTTCTGAATCTGCCATGAAAAAAGTTGAAGACGGTAACATTTTGGTCTTCCAAGTCTCCATGAAAGCCAACAAATACCAAATCAAACAAGCTGTCAAAGAATTATATGAAGTCGATGTCGCTAAAGTCAACACTTTGGTCAGACCAAACGGTACCAAAAAAGCTTACGTCAGATTGACTGCTGAACACGATGCTTTGGATATCGCTTCTAGAATTGGTTACATTTAAACTCAATAATAAAGCCTGATTAACATTGGAAAGAAAAAAACACATACACAAAGTTTGTGTCTGTTTTTTTCTTTGCCTTTTTTCTACCTTCCATTATTGCCATTTTAAATATAGTCTGTGGGTTTATAATCATATATATATATCCAACATGTATATTGTTATAATAAATATTACAATAAAAACTGTGACCATTGTGCTGCTAGAAGCACATTCTCTCTCTCTCTCTCTCTCTCTCTCTCTCTGTATGTACTTGAGGTCATTTCTGTTTAATGAGATCATGTGACCGGGTTATTTTAGTGTATAAAAATAAGGAGGCTGAAAGAAAAAAAACAAAAACTTAAAAAAAAAACCGTTTACTTAAAGTTAAACACACACACACTCTGTTTGTATGTTACAAGATAACGATTACACTTACAACGTTGTATAGTTATACAATATTTAAATAAAACAAATAAACAAACCAAATATCAAATATCAAAGAAAATGGGTAACAGCACGATGGCTAGGCAACAGGAGGAACAAGAGAATCTATTGTTTGTTCCGGACGACTTCAAGTACGGCGAGATGGTCTCGGCGTGCGACATCTCGGTGAGATACCAGTTTATCAAAAAAGTCTACTTCTTGCTAGGGTTGCAACTTTTCTTCACCTTTGTGTCGCAGGTGTTGTTTTTCTACGACATTATTCCGCGCCAGTTGATCTTCAACAAACTTATCCAGATCCCTGCTTTTATCGGCTCCTTTGTATTGTGCATTGTCCTTATGTTGTCCACTGCCAACACCGACGACTACGACGACGACGAGCAGGAGCGCGGGTACAGTAGCGGTTCGGGCGGGTTCTTTTCCTTCTTGTCTCCGATCAAGATGAAGTACTCCACACAGTTGATGTTGTTGGGGTTGTTCACTGTGTGCGAGAGCATCACCATCAGTTTCATCACCATTATCTACAACCCTAGGATCATCATGGCTGCCGTGTTGTGCACCTTGGTTGTTGTTGTGAGCACGACGTTGTTTGCTGTGAGACAGGCCAGCTACTATGCGAACCAGGGCAGTGCTGAGTTGGAGTTCGAAGAAAACAAATCCTTGTTCAAGATCTACAACATCTTGTGGGTTCTTTCCACCTTCTTGTTCGGGTTCGGCTTGATCTTGATGATCATGCCCTACAACTCCAAGAGCGACTTGATCTTTGCGTGGATCGGCACTGTCTTGTTCACACTATATCTTTACGTTGACTCGTACATGATGCTAAGAAAGGTCAGACCAAACGAAGAAATCAAGTGCTGCATGATGTTGTATCTAGACATCATCAACTTGTTTTTGAACATCTTGAGAATCTTGGCTCACAACAGCAATGACGATTAATCTCTTTGGGAGTATGTATATACCACTGTGTATCTATCTAATATATATATATCTTAAATATTATATCAATTTTAAATTCATCGATTCTTCTTTCTATGTATCTTTTTAAGGTTAGCTGCTTTCCAGATTGTCCTTTCGTGAATCTTTTCTTTTTCTGCCTGGGAGATTTTTTTTTTTTTCTTCCCCGGGAGCTTTTTCTTTCAAGGAATTCTTCACGTTTGCCTACAAAACATACAGGACATCTCTTACTTTCATGATTCCAACAAAACACAAGAACAAAGAAGCCACGCATTGTAGAACACCAAAATGGATGAACATATAGACAAGAAAGTCAAGTTGGACGACACTCAGGAACAAGACACAAGATGCGAGTTTGTCATTGCAAAGAAAAACAGGCAATGCCACATGTTGAAATCAAAACAGTCAAACAACTACTGTACCGAGCACTTACTGCTGGTGAAAAAAAGAGAAGGTGCGGAACTAAGAAACACAAACACTAAGAAGGGGGAAAGAGTGCCGTGCCCACTAGACCCCAAACACACAGTGTGGCAAATCGACTTGAACAAGCACTTGAAGAAATGCACAAAGGGTAAAGCAAACAACATGAACGTCGACAAGGCGTGGTTCAAGAAAGACTTCAACTGTGGGGACCCGGCCTCGGTTTCCTCCAACACAGAAGAAAACAGCATCAAGGACCTCATTGTAAAAGTCGTTCCTGTCCTAGAGTCTCTACAGAGTGGAAACAACGACTTTGTGGAAAAGTCGAATATTCCGTTCGAAATCTTGAAGGACAGTCACGTGGAACACCACAGAGTGGCCCAATTGTTTGGGTCTCAGTCAAAACACGCTATCCAGCAGTCTTCTTTGATCCAGCATATCAAAAGGGCCGTGGATGCAGACTCAGAAAACAAGACTCTTATTGCTGAATTTGGGTGTGGTAGAGCTGAATTGTCAAGATACTTGAATTTGAGTTTATCTCTAGACACTCCAGAGGATAGTAAAGTTGAAACTGAAAAAAGTGACTCATCTCAAGTTACTACTTCTTCCACTGATAGTACAGAATACGATTTTCTTTTGATTGATAGGGGTACTAATAGATTGAAGTTTGACCACAAGTTTGTGGAAGAGTCTAAAAGAGGCAAATCGATGTTGGTGAAAAGAGAGAAATGTGACATCAAAGATATAGATTTCAATCAGTTGGTTAAAGAAGATTTCTCCATAAATAACGACTCTCCAAATAGTGAGTACCAAAATATTGTGTCGATTTCAAAACATCTATGTGGTGTAGCCACCGACTTGACTTTGAAATGTTTGGAAAACTCAATGGACAACATTGACAGAACACACAAGTTGTGCATTGCCATGTGTTGCAGACACGTGTGCAACTACAGAGACTACGTCAACCAGGAATACATCAAGAAATTGTTTGACGAAAACGTGTCCGAGGAAACCAAGAACAACAAAGAGTTGACTCCGGAAACTTTTTTCTTGGCCCTAACAAAAATCTGTTCCTGGGCCACCTGTGGCAGAAGACCAGATGTCGACGTCAACAACAAAGACACCCATTTCACCAAACTATCCATCCTGGAAAGAGAGAAACTCGGACTAGTTGCAAGAAGAATCATCGACTTGGGCAGGCTGGACTACATCACCAACAGTGCCAAATGGCAAGCCACCACAAAAATCAGCAACTCAACCGCCAAACTTGTACAATACTGTGAAATGGATATCTCCCTGGAGAACGTTGCCTTGATCCTGTGATTTTCTCTGCATATATAGTTTGTTATTATTTGTAAATGTGTAAAACTAACTAGCTTGGCTGAGTAAAGACTTATTCTAAATATAGACTTTCTGCAGTGTACGACAATGATTGTGTTCAAGAATACAACATAGAGTACGTATTGTCATGAAATTGCTCATCAAATATGCAGAACAACACCTCTGAACACAACGTAATTTCGAATTGAATCGAATCGACCTTAGTGAAAAAATATTTTAAATTTTTCAAAAGGAGAAGAAACACGAAAAAAAAAAAAAAATTTTGAAGTACCAACAACAACAACAACAACAACAACAACAACAATAATTTCTGTATCGGAATTATCTAAATCTTTTTGGATTTAATCTGAAGATAAACAAAAAAGACGTATATAGTAACTCTAATATAATACAGCAGAACATTAGTATATTGGCAAAGTAAAGGAACAAGAACTTGTACTACCACAAGCAACGCAAACACACATTTACAACACATCAATGTCACATATGTCTCGCCAAGACAACGATATCTTGAGCACGCCAGGCTCAAGTAACTCTGAAGGTGTTAGGGCCAGAAACAGCAGAACCGGGAAGCTAAGGAGAAGAAAGGGGTACAGCATGATGATCGATAACACCACGACCGCGCTGCCCTCTTTTGAAGATCCGGCCACGTTGGAACTGCTTACAGGGAACAGAACTTCGCCATTCGTCACCACAACAGAGCCCCAGGCGAATATCTCGTCTTCATCTTCATCTGCATCTCTGCGCTCTTCCAGAGTCACTCCAAGAAAGACAATGCCCGGGCTGCAGCTGAGAAACCTATCGCCTCTGTTTGTGGATACCAGCAAGAACAAGCACAGACACACAAGACATTTTTCTCCACCATCGTCTTCTTCCCGAGCCACGAGTGGATCTGCTCTGATGTCGCCCGTGGGGACAGACGATATAGTGGCGGACACAATCAAACTGCTTCTGATCGGAGACGCAGGTGTGGGTAAAACAGCACTTATCTTGAAATACTGCAATGAGTTGCAGCTGAGAAGAAAAGTCCCTGTTGCTCCTGAACCAAATCTTTTTTTGGACCAGGGCATAGACGACGAAGGTGATTACCACGATAATCATGATGATGATGATTCGTTTGAGGAGGAAAACGCAGACTCTGTGATAGACGAACTAGATACTAACACGCCGTCTACCAAAAATCGTGATGAAAACTCGCAAGAACACCGTGCCGAGGTGTTGGACCCAAGACTTAGAAACCAAAGTAAAAACAAACAGATTAAAAAATTAACAAGAAAACAGAAATGCTACTCACTAAACGATTACGAAGAACTACTGGCATCGTCCTATAATCCAAAGCAAAAACTGGCGTCCATGGAGAAAAACAACAGTAAGCACCGCTCAAGAAACTCACCTAAATATGACAGAAATAGTAGTTGGAGAGCACTGCATGGATACCCACCACATGGGAACAATGTCGTTGATGGACAAAACAACATTATTGACATTGGGTCAAACAACTCGGATTACGACGACTTGATGGATGATGATGATGATGACGAAGATGACCAGTGGGAGATCTCTACAGAAACCACTATCGGCATTGATATCAAAACACAGCTGATCAACCTCGACAATAGATACTTCAAAGTTGTTCTATGGGACACTGCTGGTCAGGAAAGATTCAGACAGTCGTTGAACCCGTTGATGTACAAAAAGACACAGGGATTGATTCTGGTCTATGACATCTGCTCCCTAGAGAGTTTGAACAGCTTGATGGAGTACTGGATTCCGGAATGGATCAGAAACAACAGCGGCGTGTCGTGCAGATGCTACTTGATCGGGAACAAAGTAGATCTTTACAAGAACAGGAAAGTGACGCACGAACACGTTTTAAAGTTCATGTTTGAAGCAGAGAAAAAATATCCTAATTTCCTGTTTATCGGTGGGAACTTTGAAGTCAGTTGCAAATGGCTGGAAAACAACGGTGTTGAGTCCTCCTTCTCTAGAATTTTGCAAGACTTGATCAGCACCGGGTGCTACGAAGTGGTGAAAAAAGCACACACGGGAGACAACGCGAAAACGGGATTGAACGGAAATTCCAACCCCATCTCCTCTTCCAGTGTAGAACTGTCTCCAGCAGCCACTCTAACAGAAGGAGGCTCTACTGGCTACTATTCTGATGGTTTTGAAAACAACAGCATCAACTATAAGCAAGACGATAACGATCCTAATGACGAAGACTTGGTCCGTGACAATTCAAGTGTCATTGATCTGACAAAAAACAAAAAATACGTTCCACCAAATGAAAACACGGCCTATGGCTGTTGTGCTTGAATTACTCGACTCTTATAAACAAATAGTTTTGAGAGAGATCTCACATGAGCTATCTTTTAGGTATCTTACGGGAGAGTCTTTCCATGCTATAACTTTCCTTGTCATAAGTATGTAACAATATAATAATTATCTATAGAATAGTTCTCTCATGTTCACTTGTCTTTAAAACATCCATTATCACGTGATAATAAAAAAAGTATTTATATCACTTTACACGGCAACATTACAAATTTCCCTTTTGGGAAACTCCTTGTGTTTTTTTCTTTTTTTTTGGTTTTTTCATTTTTTTTTTTTTTTTTTCCTTTTGGTTTTTGTCGAGGAAGTGGAAGTGTCAGTCGGTGGTAAACAACACTTGCCATACACTTAACTTATGTTGACACATCATGATGACAACTTGAATGTCTAGTCATAAAGTGTTCCATTGTAGATGTATCCTTTTAAATCTACTCAAGGAAGCAACATACCAAAACAAAACAAAAAACAACAACAACACCAAACAACACAACCAAAGTGTGTATTTAAAGAATATATATTCATATTTATATTTTCCAGATTAATTTTATAAGATAGCTAGGAAAGAAATCATAAATTTGAGACATATATACATTTGACGCTAATCACACAAAGACAAGCAAATAAAAAGGTTAACTATTTGATAAATTGCCGGTATATTAGGTTATTCATTAGATAGGTTATATATTATTGTTATTATTATTCATAGAACTAGATTTATAGGTTCGTATAGCTGTAGGTTTATTTTATTTTATTATTATTATTTAGTTAGTATATTTTGTTAAATATTACTATTATTTAGATAACGTATATCAAGAGAGGCATAAGGTACAAAAACAAAACAAAAACAAAAAAAGGGAAAACAAACTAAAGATAAAGATGAGTTACTCTGACGACGAAGATTTTAACGATATTTATGGTGGTGAAACAACCACTGCTCAAACTACAACTGCTACTCCTGCTACCAGTACTGCTACAGGTGCTACTGAAGCTACTGTTGATGTTTCTAAGGACGCTGCTGCTCCTGTCAATGTTAACAATGTTAACAATGAAACAGCACCAGCATCTGCATCTACTACCGGTACTGCTACTGCTAGTACTGCAAACATTTCCAACTCCTTAGATCAATTGGCTGCTTTGCAAGCTTTGTCTAGCAACATTTCTCAATTGACTGGTGCGAACAACGCTTCTAACACTAATAGCAATGCCGCTTCCATGACTCCACCTGTTTTAAATGCTATGAATCCAGTTGGACAACAGGTCATGCAACCATATCAACAACAACCACAACAACAACAGCAACCACAGCAATCTGCTCCTGCTCCTGCTCCTGCTCCAGTTGGTAATCAAAAAGTTGATTTATCAGGTGAAATGTCCAAGATGTTTGTTGGTGGTTTGAATTGGGAAACTGATGAAGAAGGTTTGAAAAACTACTTTTCCAAGTACGGTCAAGTTGTTGAATTGAAAATCATGAGAGAAGATAGTGGTAGAAGTAGAGGTTTTGGGTTTTTGACTTTGGATTCTCCAAGTGCTGTTGACGAAGTTTTGAAAACAAGACACATTTTAGATGGTAAAGTCATTGATCCTAAGAGAGCCATTCCAAAGGAAGAACAAGGTAAAACCGGTAAGATCTTTGTTGGTGGTATTCCACCTGATGTCAAGCCTAAAGAATTTGAAGAATATTTTGCTAAATTCGGTAGTATTATTGATGCTCAATTAATGTTGGATAAAGATACTGGTAGATGTAGAGGTTTTGGTTTTGTTACTTATGATTCCCCAGAACCTGTTGAAGAAGTTTGTAAAACCAATTTTATTGATTTCAATGGTAGACAAATTGAAGTCAAGAGAGCTGCTCCAAGAGCTGGTATTGCTGCTGCTCAAAAAAACAACAGAGGCAACAACAACAATAACAACAATAACAACTATGGTACTGGTAGTAACAGTTATGGTACTGGTAGCAACAGTTACGGTGGTGGTAACGCAGGTTACATGCAAGGTGGTCAAGATATGAATGCTGCTGGTGGTATGAACCCAATGGGTATGATGAACCCAATGGGTGGTGCTGGTGGTAATCAAATGTTCAACCCACAACAAATGCAAGAATACTGGACCAAAGTTCAAGAATATTACCAACAGTACTCCCAACAAACCGGTATGGATTACTCTCAAATGATGATGATGAACCCAATGATGATGAACCCAATGATGGCTCAACAGCAACAACAACATCAACAGCAGGGAGGTGCCGGTTCCATGTCTCCTGGTGCTGGTATGTCTCTACCTGGTCAATCTGGTGACTCCGAGTCTGTTCCTACTATCAGCGGTGGTCAAGATGACGACGACAACAGCAGAGCCAACAACAACGACAACAACGACAACAACAACAACAACAATGGTAGCAACTGGGGTGACGACCGTCGTGGTCGTGGCCGTGGCCGTGGCTACTACAGTGACGATGAAGAAGACGATGATCAAAGCCGTTACGGTGGCAACCAAAACAGAAAGCGTGAGTCTTCTCCATCTGATGGTCAAAGAAACAACAGATATGGTGGCTACAGAGACTCTACTTCAGGAAACCGTTCCAGATTTGGAGGTGGCAGAAAGGACAGAAGAGGCGGTAGTGGTAACAACAGAGGCAGGGGTGGTTCTGGTGGTTACAGGGGAGGTAACAACAGAGACAGATACGGTGATGACAAAAGAGGCGGATACCATCCATACAGAAAATAAGCCTTAACTCCTCTACACCCACGCCAACACTGTCTGGTTTATATATTAGTTTTATGTGTTTTTTTTTGTTGGCATTAGCTTAGTTTTAAAAACAAGCCTAATTCCCCACCCCTTCAAGAGTTTATATATCTATTTATTTTATGTAGAACTACTTTAATTTATCTAAAAAATGTGTAAAGTATATTGACAACTTGACAACAAGAAGTACTGTGGTTTGAATAGATTGTTGTATTATTGTTTTTTTGAATAGTTAAAAAAGATTGATATATAAAAATGAATAGAAATATGTATGTATGTATATAAATGAAATGAAATGAAAATATAATCAAGTACAATATGTAGTAATACAACCCGAGATGGAATATATTATATGTACTATTTTTCATTTCTCAAATGTTTCCTTGTTAATATTTACTAAACGATTTATTCGTCATCTTCTTCCAAAGTTTGGGCGGCAATACGGTCCAAATCTCTTTGACCGTTTTTGGAGATTTTTCTACCACCTTTGGCAGAAATTTCAACAACACCAATTTTTTCCAAAGCTTGCAAAACTCTTCTGTTGACAGAACCGGAAGCATCGACGTGAGCGTGAGGTCTGTTACCTCTGTTTTTGGCACCACCGTATAATTTGTTCAATTTACCGACACCGACTTGTTTTCTCAAGTAGATGTGTCTGGCGACAGAAGCAGCTCTTTTGTAGAACCAACCTTCAGAGTCTTGTGGTGGCATTTCATTACCAGCAGAGGTTTTGACAATGTCAACGTAACCTGGTAATTCTAATTTACCTTGTCTTTGCAAGAAAGAAGCGTAGGCGTTAATGAAATCTTGAGCTGGAACGTCTCTGTATTGAATATGAAGGGAGAAAACAAACAAACAAGTGATAAACACACACATATCAAAAAAATGTTGTACTGTGCTGGATTGTTTGAAAATTAAAAGTTTTGTTAGTAAAAAATAATCATTCAAAGTTTTATTAATAGTCTAATGGGTAATTAATATTTATTTATTTCTTTTTTGTTGTTGTATTGGATAGAATGAATAGACTTTATTTTAGTGATGATGTGATAGAGAGAACATGTATGGGCATTATTGTGAGATGAAAGTGTGAGTGAGAGAAAGAGAGAGAGAGAGAAGAGAAGTAAGAATTTCAAAAGTCGTCCATCGTATAGGAAGTACTATCTGTCTTCTTAGTTTGAATGCGTCTTTTATCTTTATATTGTATTCTTTAACATACGATCTCAAGGATCACAGATACTTTTCTGTTGATTTAAACAGTAAATGTACATCATCAACACAATATTAGATCTGTCAAAACTATGAAATCATACTTAAGAAAAACCAAATAAAAAAACTGGAAAAGAATAATACAATAGCCGCCCAATCTAACAATTTCCATATTAAACATCATTTGACCCCCACATTCACCTCTTTTTCTTTTTTTCTTTAATCTCAAAGAACTGAAAAAAAAAATTTCAATGTGCATATAGCCGCCGATTCCTTCCTAAAACTAATACAGTAATAAAAACATATGATAATATTCATTGTTTCACTCCCAACAAGTGTATTGTGCTACTATGAACTATGCTGCTAATTCATTCTCCCACCCCAGTTGTACCACAAATATCTCTATTCCTCTAAAACGCACTTCCTTCTGACAAAAAAACACGTTATACACGTTCGTTTAATCTTTTCCCTCTTGATATGCAAAGACTTTTGTATTTATCAATGGTCCCACTTTTATCACATCTCTGCGTATGTCCGTATATCTTCATAAATCACCACTGCTAATCCGTGTCCAAGTTTCCAATCACTTTCTATTGTATTTTTCTAGTTATCTCGCATGATCAGCGTATGACTGACTAACTCACACCTCCTACTTAAATCAACATCTGTAACATGTACATCTATGTGTGTCTGTACTTTCTCAGTATTCCTATAATATCTCAACTACGCTCTCTCTATATATATATACCATTATACTCTATAATGACATGTCTCATTTATCGTGCTTTGTCTATCTCATGTCCCACCATCGTACTGAATATTCCATATATATCAATCCATTCGTTGCAAATTAAAAAAAATAAACAAATATTATCCCCAATTTCCAATCTATATTTGTCCAAAAATATTGTCTATACATACCTAACGGAGTAACCTGGCATGTTGTCTAATTCCTTTATACTTGTATTCTCTTTCCTCTTCTATTTACTAATAAAATAAACAAATACTGAATGCAAGACATCATCTATATAATCGGTTAAGAATAAAAACTATCGATCACACGAAGAGACATCAAGACATCACGAGAACTATTATTATCAACATGTGGGTCAATAACGCAGGTAAGGTATAAAAACTCCTACTAAAACACACTTCCTAAAACTCGCACATATACTAACAAAAGCAGCAGTGAAAGGGAAAAGTAGCATGACCATTGCGAAATCTACGCAGACCCAACACAACACTATGTACCCAATCAATTTAGAAAAGTTGTTCAAATGATATCACACAACAGTACATTTTCAAAAAGTTCAACAAATTCTCCACTAACGACAAGTTCACTTTGTTGGGAATTAAAAAAAAACAGCCCCAGCCAAAAGAGAAGAAGAACGAATGAACAAAAAATAAAAAATTTCAAAAAAAGAAAAAAAAAAAAAATTTTCCTGATTAATACTTAAAACAGCACATACACTACTGAGTATACTGAAAATACGAGAACAAAAAAAAAAAAAAAAAAGAAATTCTATTATTTCTAACAAGTCGGGGTAAGCACTGGTGCATAGTCATGGATGAGAAATTGTATGCGATGAATTTATCAACACAGGGTAGAATAAGCAAAAGCTAAGTCAGGGTAATAATCAATATTTTTAATCAATGTGCACATCTCTGCCACTTGTAGAGACTGAAAGAGAAGAGGAAAGAGTACATAATTTAAAAAAAAGAGGGTAAGTTCAAAGCACAAATATATAATATATCAACTATACAGAGAGTAGACTACATATTATTCTCTTAAGCCAGCATCGTCCTAAAAGCTAAGGTTACTTGGTACCTAGACATAAGAAGAACTAGACTTCCTCTAGCTGGAATAGAAAAACGTTTCAGCCTATACCGGCATTCCATACAGTGTACTTTTCAGCCTATTCAAACATTTCATACAGACAGACCAAGGGCATTAATAGAAAAACCTAAATATATTAGTTTCAATTTGGACAGTGATTGTTTTTTTACTTTTGTAATACAAAACAACGCACAACGCAACAGATATCTTCATTCTTCCCTTTTTCCTTTTTTGGATATCTTTAGATGTTTTGATATATTCATTACGACACGCGTTCTTCTGCTAATTCTCTCACAATTACACGTAGATAAAATATATTAATTGTTTTGTAAAAATTACAAAGCGTTTAAAAACTCTAAGGTTTTTTTTTGTTATTTTGAAAATCATTTTTATAAATAATGTACGGGTGTTCTTTATGTGAGTTTTTTTTTTTTTTTTTGTCAAACTGTTGAATAGAGAACAAATGTCCCGTACTTTCATGTTTCAACCCTGTAAAAAGAACAGATCAACAAAGGAACATTTACTGTCAGTAGTAGTAAACTTAGTAATCGTAGTAGTTATAATGCAAGAAGTATATAGGAGAGTGTATAGACTATATATATTGAGTGATGAGTTTAATATAGTTGGCTCATATGATGATTGAATTTTTGGTGTTTTGAAAAATGATATATTTTTAAAATTCATATATACATATATAAGATAATATACATATATAAGAAAATGATTTTTAAATTTACCATTTTCAGAGAAAAATGCAAAAAAGGGGGGGAGGGGAAATTGAAGTTTAAAGTTTTAAAATGTAATGATAAAAATAATTATGAATTAAATTTAAAATTAGATTAGACTTTGAAACCTCTGGAGTTTCTTTTACCTCTAGCTCTTTCGAATTTTCTACCTTTAGACATGATTCTTGGAGCTTTGTTTTTGTGTGGACCCATACCGAAGTGTCTGACAGCTTCTCTGGAGTTTCTTGGACCTCTGACGATCAAAGTGTTTTGACCTTTTGGAGCTCTAACAGCTAATTGATCCAAAGTGATGGCTTCACCACCGTTTTTCAAGATTTTAGCTCTGGCACCAGCGGTGAATCTCAAAGCAGCAACGGTAGTTTGTGGGAATTCAAAGATTCTGTCATCGTCAGTGACGGTACCGATAACAACAATGGTTTTGGCAGCAGCACCTTCTTGTTTCAAAGCTCTGGCAATTCTGGAAACAGAAACTGGTGGTCTGTTAACTTTAGACAAGAACAAAGATTTCAAAACAACTTTGTTGAAAGAAGCATCAGTTCTACCTATTTTAAAATTGTGCAAAAAATATTATTACAAGTTCCTTTTCATTTTTTTTCTTATTAAATGATATCCATCATTTTGAAATAACGTCAAATAATGAATAAAAAAATAAAAAAATTTGATAATAACATTAATATAATAACTTGTTAGTAATTAAAATTCTGACTTTATTTCAACTAAAATAAAACAAAAATGTAATAATATTTCTTAATAAACTTTTTTCAATTTGGATTTTGTTTTCATTGCCTTTGTATATTTTTGAGGTATTATCAACACATGTATTAATAATATCAACAAAAAAAACGATGTATTTAAAGATATATTGAAATCTCATCCATCGACTAATAGCTTAAAGATAATATATCTTTAAACACATTTTTTTTCTTAAAATAAACTGACAATAAAAACAACCAAAGGAAAAACTAAAATATTATTATTTTCATTTCTATTTTCTTTTTAATGCAAAAAAGAAAGAGAATAAAAAAATAATAAAAAGAAATACTCTGCTCAGATTAATCTTAATAGGTTAATATTTTTTTAATTTACAACTCCATAACAAAACCGTAAACCAAAAAAATATTATAGTTACCGCATATTGATTCATTTTCATAAAACCCTTTCCACAATTGAAAATAAAAACCCCTCATTGACTATACCATAAACTTTTGAAAATGTCATATACTCGCAGAATCATAAAACAATACACTAAGAGACTTGGGTGACTGTTCTTGACATATAAATATCCACAGCACACCACCACCCAAAGATTATCCAAAATGTCGGGGAAACTAATCATCAACATCTTAAAGTAAAAAAATACCCATTAAAACAATCATATCTCTATTATGGTGATATTGTTCATCTTTTATTCATTGTCTTCCTTAAATGGTTTAGCGTCAGATCATCAAGGCAAAGCACCCTAGTGATCCAACATCGCGCAGTTAGTGTTTGTAATTCGGTCCCCTCTCGTTCCCTCATAAACTTGAGTTATTGCAACTAATCTTCAAACAGAATGTAATCTTTTTCTCATCCTTCTTTCTTAATTTCTTTCCCTTCCGTAAAATAATTTAATACATACGAGCTAAGAAAGTGTACAATTTGACCAACATTTTCAAGTAAACATTGTCAGATTTTGGAGCAGTTCTGTGACTAACTCTTTTGTGTTGTTTAGTAGTGTGATCAATACCCATTTTGTAATATGTTTTGCTGTGGTTTTTTCTTTCCTCTTTTAAATGTATTAAAAACGTTTTAAACAGGAATGAAATAACAGAGTTGCATGCGTCATCTAAAAATAATAACACATTAATACAGGAATTCCTACGTAGTTCCCAAGGAAATGTAAAATGGCATCTCAGATATATTTGAAATGTTCAAACTTGAGTTTTCAGAATTTTGGAATTTTTGGAAAAGCTAGAAAAAAAAAATTTGGAAAAAACTACAAACTGGCCTAAATAGGAAATTATGTTACTTGTTTTTGACAAAATTTGTATTTCAACAGTTTGTGAAAAAAGAAAAAGAAAAAAAAACCTTTTATGACATATTTTTTTTTTGCAAAAACAATTAAACACCCATTCACAATCAGGGTGTATGGATGGAAAAATGGTTACAAAGAGAGAAGATCACGTTTACCTATTGTTATATCTTATGCATAACAGCCAAAATATACATTGTTAAATTCTACATAATTTGAATCCCACACATAAATATCTAGAAATAATGTAGCAAACTACCCCAGCAATCATTAACATGCTTGAAAAAATAATAAAGCTGTTATAGCCAGAAATATCTTTACCATCCCCAATGATTGCACCACCGATTGGAATCACAGGGATTGTCATTATTGCTTGTGCTAGGTATGTGGTTGAGTATCTTTTACCAAATTCGGACGTTTTACTGATAGTTCCAATACAAACAGGAGTTAAAGATAAAATGGACCCTGCACTGAACCCATATAAGCACACGTATGCCCATAGGCAATTGACGTTCCCACCAAATGGCAGCCACAGTACCAGATTCCACAAGGCGGCTAAAGATACAGTGATAATAACAACATTGAACGCACCAAGATATTTGTCAGCAATATATCCAGGAATGTATCTTCCAAAAATACCTGCTGCATTAGTGACGGTGATCAATGCATATGAAACAGTCTCTGAATTGCCTCTCAATAACGAATATGAGGATAAAAATGTTGCTGAAGATGTTAGCGAATTTTCTGCAAATGATGCACCTAATGTTGCAAATAAAAATTTAAAATCTAAAAAATAACGCAAGTTAAAGCATGTAGTACAATACCATGTGACCAATTCTTTTTTGCTTTTAAATTCTTTCTTGACACGATTTGGATCTTTACGTTCAGTTGCAAATATGGTTGCCAATATCAAACAAAACAGGCAAATAAGGCCTAAAATTCGAATTGCCCATTCGAACCCAACTTCATCATACAGTTTTCTTAACATAATTGGGAAAATAATACCCCCGATAGAACCACCAATGGTAGCCATGCTTGTTGCAATTGCTCTTTTTTTGAAAAACCAGGTAGAAACACAGGAGACTAGAGGTGTGGTTAAAATACCAGTTCCCAACCCTGAGCAAAGGGAAAATGCCAAAATGAAGTGGTAAACTTTGTGTGCGTTAGCCATTGCGATTATCCCACAAATATAAAGAATTGTACCAAAGCACATAGGTTTGAACCCACCATTTCTGTCAAAATACGCACCAGCGAAAACGCAACTAATGAATGAGATTGACAAATAAATAGAAAAAATCCACGAGATAGTAGATGATTCCACGTGTGCCAGTTGGTGGTGAGAAATGTAAGACTCAATGGCCCCTAGAGAGTTGATCAGACCAAAGACCGGGGTCAGTCCCATAAAAGACCCAAAAACAACTGTGTAAGCTTTGAACCCTCCGTCTGGGAAAGATGACTCGTTGTAAAAAACATTTTCATATTCCTCATCTTGATCGGATTTTTCGAGATTTGTCGTTTTTGCCTGAGCATTCAGACTTTCCTTATGTGGTCCCCTAGCATAAACGTTATTTTGGTCATTTACTCCGCCAACTTCTAAGTGCTCGTTTCCGTTAGTACCGATATTTTCAAATAATTGCAGGTTGTTATACCCTGTAGATGCAGACTTGTTCCGTTTATTTTTATGATTTTTTGACTCTGACTGTTCACCTTCTATCATAGTCGTTGGTTCTTTCAACAATTGCGCATCGCCAGGTGCACTGACCGGGAAAGTTATGTTCATTGATATTTTATCGGTTGCCTTTGTATTTTAGAAGTTTATGAAGTTGTGTTTCCTTTAAATGGCTTAATATATAATGAATAAATACACTTCATAATGTTAAGGTCAGTTTAAATAGTCGCTTATGCAAAAGTTTCAGTAAATTATGAATCATAGTTTAAGATACCAGCCGAAAAGTGTAAGAAAAAAGAAAAAAAAACCACGTTAAAAAAAATTCCTGCGGAACTTTACACGTTTGAATTCAGGGACGCAGTAAAAATATGAAAAAATAAAAAAAAAAAAAAAAACAATGAATATGGGTGAAATGCCTGACTTTCTTATCTCTAATTAGTCTTTCCCTTTAAAGCTATTACATTGACTTTGGCAGATATCACTATATCACTATATATCGGGAATTTAAATCCGACATGAGCAATTTTTACGATAAGAAAAAATCAAATGTTGATTTAAAACTTACATAATCTAAACCCTACACAAAAGTATCTGGCAACGACAAAGCATGAGACCCCAACAAGCATCAAAATACTGGTGAAAACAATAAAATTATTGAAACGGTCGAGACTTTTCCCGTCACCAATTAGAACACCGGATATTGGAATGATAGGAATGGTGATAAGAGCTTGAACTAAGTATGTAGTGGAATATCTTTTACCAAACTCTGATGTTTTACTAATAGCTCCAATACAAACAGGTGTCAAAGACATGATAGAACCTGAGCTAAATCCGTATAGACACACATATGCCCACAAACAATTAATGTTCCCGCCAAATGGTAACCATAATACAAAATTCCACAATGCTGCAAACATCACAGTAACTATGACAACATTGTATGCACCAAAATATTTATCTGCCAAGAACCCGGGAATAAATCTACCAAATATCCCTGCAGCATTCGTTGCAGTAATCAAGGTGTAGCCAACTTTTTTAGAAAAACCTCTTACTGTGGCATATGATGCTATGAAAGTTGCTGAGGAATTGATTGAATTCTCAGCAAACGAAACTCCTAGTGTTGCAAAAAGAAATTTCAAGTCTAAAAAATACCGTACGTTGAAACATGAAGTGCAATACCATATGATTAAATCTCTTTTATTTTTAAAGCCTTTCTTCACATAATTTGGATCTTTACGCTCCCTAGCAAAAATTATTGAGATGATCAAACAAAACAGACATATAAACCCTAGTGTTCTGATTGCCCACTCAAATCCAATTTCCTCATACAAATTTCTTAGCATAAGAGGTAGCACAATACCTCCAACTGAGCCACCTATAGTAGCAGTACTTGTTGCAACACCTCTATTTTTAAGAAACCAAGTAGAAACACAAGAAATCAAAGGGGTCATAAGTATACCGGAACCCAATCCACAACAGATGGAAAAACTCAGAATGAAATGGTAGACTTTATAAGAATTGGCCATTGCCATAATCCCACCGGTGAACAAAATAGTTCCAAAACACATTGGCTTGAATCCCCCATTTCTATCAAAATATTCTCCAGTGAAGATACAACTAATATAGGATATGGCTAAATACACAGAGAAAATCCACGAAACGGTTGACGATTCGACGTGAGCCAACTGATTTTGAGATATAAATGCCTGGATAGCCCCTATGGAATTCATCATTCCGAATACCGGAATTAAACCAATTAAAGACCCAAAAACTACAGAATAAGCTTTGATTCCACCATCGGGGAATGAATCCTCGTTATAAAAAATGTTTTCTCTGTCATATTCATTCTCTGCGACAAACTCTTTGGTCAGCTCTATATCTTCGCTGTCCTTGTGGGCACCACGAGCATTCACCTCATTCAGATCTTGTTTTCTGTTATTATTGGATTTCCAGTTTTCTTCATAACTGATATCTGCCAGGTTTGCTCGATTGTATCCCGAGGCACTTGAGTTTTGGTGATAGTTTTCTAATTCAATATCGGTTTGAGTCTGTGTGCTCATTATATTTTTCTAGCCTTTTGGTACTATATTACTTTATATTACAATTACGGTGCTATGTGTAATATCTGGGCTTTTATTTTTTTTTTGATTTTATAATTGGGCAATGTTTCTATTATCAGATGTCTGTTTATTTAAATGATGCACCAACTACATCTTATTGATTCATTACAAGCTATCTATAGTCATATTATGATATTTATCTTCAAGACAAACACAGCCTGATAATATGTCATTGTTTTTTTTGTCAACTGTTTTCAAGGATTGATTGCAAAAAGTGTGTAAACAATTCCTTTAAGGAACGACAACAAACTAGCCAGACTAAGTAATTTTTCTGTCGGAGAAATACAAAATTCCCCTGGAAATTTTAATTTTTTTTGCTGGAAAAACCATCTGTTGGTTCAGTGAACCCTGTAATAACTTTAGTGAACCATTCATTAGAAGAACTCACGCACGGGATTCAGTTTCCGATATCTTCAGCAATTGGAAAGTTGAAAACTGTGTTTTTGGAAATCAAATATTTCTTTTTTTTATTTCAATACTACTTCGTTTAAGACAGCTTCATGTCTGTATATTAGAATTTACCTTTTTTTGTTCAAATTTCAAAAAAAGTCTTTACAAGAAATAAGAGCCATGCCAGTATAAAATATAAAAGTGCGTCGTTCGATCTTTATTTGCACAAAACAGACTTTCTTTAATTCATTTATTGTATCTCTGAAAAGTTGTTGTGGATTGCATCGTCAGTGAGCCTGTTTTGAGAAGTACCAGGGGTCAATGCCATTAAAGTTTTGAACCGCTTCATCGGACATATAGTCCGGTGACTAAATTTTGGGTTCGGGCACTTTGCAGCAAACTTTTCGGATGTGTACATTCTCAGCTCTGTTTAAATGCGCAGGTGTTTTTTTTTTGTTTATTTTTTTAATTTTTAATTAACAAAGAGGTTAAATAGGTTGATTAGCCTAAAAGGTATAATTTGTCTTTCAACAATAAACAAAGCAGTTAAGTTTTAAGAATTGTTGGAAGGGTGTTTCAATTGAGTTACCTCTTGCCCAACACAAAGCTGACAAACGACAAAAATTTTAAACACTGTTTATGCAGCGTACTGGTTTTTTCTTCACGATTCTTAAAATAGCTTTTTTCATGGTTTAAAATACACACAATCAAAATTTACACAACTTGAAACCAATACATAGGTATCTTGAAACTACATAGCACAGGGCACCCGCAACCATCAACATGCTTGAAAACACAATAAAATTGTTGTAACGATTAATGCTGGTCCCGTCTCTAATGATTGCTCCTGATATTGGAATAATAGGAATAGTGATGACTGCTTGTGCCAGGTATGTTGTTGAAAATCTTTTACCAAACTCCGATGTCTTACTGATAGACCCAATGCACACTGGAGTCAATGAGAATATTGACCCTGCACTAAATCCATATAGACAAACGTAAGCCCAAAGGCATTTCACATTGTAGCCAAATGGTAACCACAACACAAAATTCCAAAATGCTGCTAGGGAAATCGTGATGATGACGGTGTTGAACACACCAATATAGTTATCTGCAACATAGCTTGGAATGACTCTTCCCAGGAGACCCGCAGCGTTTGTTGCTGTGATTAGTAAATAAGAAGCAGTTTCCGAGTTTCCTCTAAGTATTGAGTAAGAAGACAAGAAAGTTCCCGAGGCAGTCAATGAGTTTTCTGCAAAAGATACACCCAGTGTGGCAAACAAAAATTTCCAGTCCAAAAAATATCTCCAATTAAAACATTTAGTACAGTACCAGAGTATTAAGTGTTTCTTGGATTTAAACTTTGTTTTCACATAGTTCGGGTCTTTCCGCTCAACAGCAAACACTGTTGCCAGAACAAAACATACCAAACATGTAAAACCTAAAACCCTAATTGCCCATTGATACCCAATGCTTTCGTACAAGCTTCTCAGCATGATTGGAAATATTATACCTCCAAAAGACGCACCCAGAGTGGCAATGCTTGTCGCCGTGGCTCTCTTCTTGTAAAACCATGTTGAAATGCAGGAAATCAAGGGGGTCGTCATTATTCCAGTACCCAAGCCCGTACATACGGAAAAAGCCAATATGAAGTGGTAGACTTTATAGGCATTGGCCATGGCCATGATTCCACCTACATGCAGGAAACTACCCACCACCATTGGTTTCAAGCCTCCGTTCCTATCAAAATACGCACCGGCAAACACACAGCTGATGAAGGAAACCGACAAGTATATGGAGAAAATCCACGAAATGGCCGAAGAGCTGACATCGGCCAATTGATGAACTGAAATATACGACTGAATAGCCCCCATGGCATTGATCAAACCATAAACAGGCGTCAAACCCATAAAAGATCCAAAAATCGCACAGTTAGCTTTGAAACCTCCCTCGGGAAAGGCAGACTCATCAAAAAAAACTTTTTCCCTATCGTCTTCATTGCTGTCGTTGTTGGTGTCAGAAAGATCAATCCCATCTCTCCCGCCTGTATTTTCATTTGATATCGTAACACTAACACATGGTTCCGGTGATTTTTTCAAAAATTGATCAGTGTCATCTGTCTGGCTTAATCCATATAATGTTCTATCTTTAGTTCCAGGTCGCTTTAAGTTACGTTGCATTCTTAAACTTCTATGTATTTCTATAGTTTTTTTCTGTCTTTTTTTAATTGCAGGTATTGGTGCGCACAGTTGACTCTATGTACTTAGTGTTTACTGAAAATAAGATATATATATTTATATATATCTATATATATGATTCCCAATGTTTTTATTAGTGTTGACTTTTGCCATAAGAAATGACAAATAAACTCA
>JAJMDI010000123.1:93287-192603 GCA_030573535.1 Hanseniaspora occidentalis var. citrica
ATCACCAAAAAGGGAAAAATACCTTTGGGCAAAAAAAAAAAAAATTAACAAAATTAAATTCCCTCTAACCCCGCTTTTTACTCAATTGAACAAAAAAAAAAACATAATTTGTCATCAACACAAGACAACAACAGGATTTATTCATCACACACTAACGCCGCTTAAAGAAAATTAATGACTTCAACGGATGTAATTGTTGAGAAATCAATTTGAGCCATTCTTAATAAGGAGTTATAACTTTGCGTTAATTTTGTGATTAATTTAATTTTAATAAAGTTTTATTTACTGCTAATTAATCAGAGTTTGATTAGTGATGATTATTAAGTTTTTGGAAAAAAAATGAATTACTCAGTGGTATTGATATAGGAACCAATAGAAACGAACAACAACTATTATACATGTTTCATTACCATCATTTCAGATGAAACTACCATTATTAATTAATTCCAAGATCCGCTGGCGTTTGGCGTAGATTTTACATCATAGTTAAATTATTTTAATTTTAAACAAATTCATTACACGACAAAACGTATGTAGGCGACGAAGTTCATATATTTTTTTTCACTCTCAGTTGTTTTCTGATCAAGAGTTTTTTTGTTTTACTTTAAACATTTTCTTATACTTTTAATATGCCCAATATATACAAAAACAAAAAAAAAAAAAGAAACTTGATAAAGCCAAGAATATATTTCTCAAATCAGCATTTTCCGCAAAATGTTTTAATTTTTTATTTGATTCTACAACTGTTTTTTTCCCCAACAATTAGTTACTTTTCGGTTCAGATTATTACTAATTTTTTTTCTTTCCTTCTTTTTTTTTTTACTTCATCAAAGCGTTTTTGACTTCTTTGTATGTATATCTAATTGTATATTGCCACAACTTGTGTCTTAAATTGTTACTTAAAATGTTACTTAAATTGTTACTTACTTTTTTAAATATCTAAAAATCAAGTCCTTTAGTGTATTCCGTCTTTATAAATGTTTCAAGACATTTTCAGCACTGGAAACAGCAACACCAGCCTTGTCTGGTTCTTCGAAAACTTGAGTGATTTCACCGTTTTCAACAACCAAAGCAGTTCTTGTACCTCTTTTGTTACCAAAGAATTTGACAGAGTCTTCAAACAAAGAGTCACCTGATTTAGCAAAGGCAGCTTCAGAATCAGCAAATAATCTAACACTGCCGTCAGCTGGCAATTTCAAGTCTTCTTTCCAAGCTTTGGTGACAAAGGAATCGTTGACAGTGGTGATGAAAATCTTGTTAATACCCTTTTCGTTGAATTTTGGCAAGTTGGCAACGTAACCTGGAACGTGAGAAGCAGAGCAGGCTGGGGAGAAAGCACCTGGAACTTGAACAATGATGGTTTTGGACAAGTTTTCAACTTCTTTTTTCAAGTCAACTGGAGAGCCAGGAGAGTCTTCAACCAAACCTGGCAAGTTACCTTTGATAGTTTCACCGACTTTGAACAATTGTGTGGAAGTGGTGTGGAATTTGGATTTGAAAACCAAGTTGGTCAAGTTTTGTCTAATAGCGATCATTTCGTGTTTTTTTTTATGTGTTCTTGTATGTGTGTCTTGTTTATTATTAAAAAAATGACTCTAACATCAATTCAACAATAACGAATATATATACATATATATATTGTAATAATAATGACGTCAAGCTTTTCAAAAGATCGTCAATCAATGAACTTGAAAACTAGGTAACACCTTTCTTAAAGAGCAAAAAGATTTCCTTAAAAAAAAAAAACGTTGACACCCATCTCAAAGCCGAACTAAAATTTAAACCGAACTTATATACTCGGACTACACAAATATCGGCATACACTTTTTTTTTTCCCAACTTTTTTTCCTGCTTTGCGTAGAAACAAAAAAACGACAAAAAAAAAAAAAAAAGAAACGGTAAATGGAATACGTCAAAAAAAAACAGCAGACTTTCAGACAATCAATTAGAACCTGAAGATATCGAAGATTGGCAAAAAATAGGTATCAACTTTAAGATCCGCCATTATCATAGAGCAAAAGATCAGAAAGATAAATAATAGTTAAAACACTGTTGGGTAAACAATCAATCAAGAAAGAACACATTTTTAAATTTTGAAGGAGATTCAAAGGACAAATATATTAACAGATTACACAGGAGGGTTCTTTTGAAGTGAAAACGAAATAGAAAAAGAACTGACATTTTAAATATAATCAGGTTATCAACCGGGAATCACACACACACACACACACACACACACACATAGATAATAGAAATGGATTATAATGAGAGGTTGGGTGACCTAGAATCCAAAACAGGAAGATACGAGGCGTTTTTCCAACACATGTCCAGTAGGTTGGACTACAATTTCCAGATATACGACAAACTGTTAGAAGTGCAGCAGCAGCAGATCAATACTATTGCAAACACGATGTTGGATCTATTGAACGACGAGGTGAGACACAGAGACGTGATCAAGGCGAAATACACAGATATTCTACACGGCGTGTATGCGACCAACGACCTGAATTTGCTTAGATCGAAGGGACGTGGCGGTGGCGGTGGCGGGAACTCTTCTGCATCTGCACATCCTCAATCTGGGTCCAACTCAAACTTGAATTCTATGGGATCCATGACTAACTTTTCAGGTAGATACCATCACTCAGGTAGAAGAAAGAGTCACAAAAGCAGCAGCAGCAAATCACACAGAAGTGAGGCTATGAAAAACAGCATCAACAGTGTAGATACGGACCATAATGGAGGCAATGATAAGTTTTATAGCAGAAGAAACAGCAATATGGGGAACAATCTCAACAGTATGGAAACAGTGTCTGCTATAGGCCTGAGTAATCACCTGTTTGGTAGTGATAGTTTTTTTTCATCGCCAGATATGATGAGATCTAAATTTACGCATAGCTCGAACGAAATGAAAATTACCAACAGACACAACAATAAAAACTCTGGATTAATGGGTTCAATGAGCCCCAGTATTTTGAGTGGTGCATCTCCTGCGATTATGAACACACAGTCTCCTTATGGTGGCGTGGATACTTCAGGAGACGAACATGTACAAGGAGACGAAGATGAGGATGTCAAAGATGATGGAGAAGAAGATGATGATGTAGAAGATGAATATGATGAGGAGGACGATGATGCAGATATTGATGAAAACGATGAGAGTGTTGAAAATGGCAACGGAGGTAGTAGTGTGCTGTTGGGTGTCCACACAGAGAATAAAATTAGAAAGCAACCAAGACACTCATACAGCTTGGCCAAGAGTAACAGCGACAAACTAAATGCAGCACTTAATTCATACGTGGAGCAAGGGTTGTCGTACATGAATAACAGCGAAGACAAGCCACAACTTACAAGTACAAATAATGGGGATGATAACAACGAAGCAAGCCCATTAACTCCCCATGATTTGCATCACATGCATAATGGGGCTACAACAGGTATCAACTATCAAGATATTGACCAGCAATTTGATGAACACATTACAAATCACTTCAATGATTTATCCCAATCAGAACAGAATAATAATGAAAAAAATCTCAACAACGGCCATAACGTTTCAAATTTAAGCACCAATATGAACTTAAATGGAGCGTCAAACGGTACCAATGGTGGTAACAATAATGAAAACAATACTGCATTCTTGGCTACTGTTGGCATTAATACAAATAATAATGCAAATATCAATACGAGTAACACAGTACATAACGCAGGTGGCGAATCTGTCAACGGTTTGAAAAGTATAAAGTCTGTTGATAGAATTCTTCCAGTACCAAACGGGGCCACATCATTTCAAAACATGAAATCTTTGGCTTATTCTTCTAAAAATGCAAACTCATTGTCTTTAGGTGCAACACCCACAAATATGAATGATACTTTGAACAATCATCTTATTGGATCTCCAATAAGCTCTACCGTGAGTCTAGTGTCTAACATACCGAACAGCCACGTCCAAAATATCCTATTAGCAAATAGAAACAACAACAATCAAAATAGAGTGGGCCATTCTAGAAAGTCTTCATTTTCATCAAATATTTCTCCGATTTCACACGCTTCACATCTTTCCAATTCTTCGAATACCACATATTCTTCACCAAACGACCTTCAAATGTTAAAAGATAAAACTCAATCGAATCAGATTACTAGTATTATCAATAGTAATTTGAACGCATTCGAAAATAACACGACCTCCACTAACAGTCCAGGTGCTTCAAACTTATCTGCCAAAGCTAAATCGCAGCCTCCGTCCCAGAAGAAAAAAACTAAATTTACAGGCGAGTTCATCTTTTTGGCTTCACCACGTACGGTCAGCGAAATCTGGAACGAATATTCAAGTGGTTATGACGGCCAGTTAGGAACTAAAGATATGGAAAAATTGTACGGTACCAGTTGGAGAAAGTCGGCTGCAAACAACAAAAGGTTCAACAGAAGAAACGTGTTGTGCAAGGCGATTGAAACTGGTATGTCAAACAAGGGATACTCTCTTGAAAAATGTATTATGATGTTGGAAGGCAGCAGAAAGTGCTATGTCACAGAGGAAAATGGTTCCAAGGCGAAAACCGAAGACACTTTGAACGGCTCTGAGTTTAAGTCTTTTGAAGATGAAAAGAAACCATTTTTAGACAGCAAACTGCAAAACTTTTATGTTGAAGAGTCTACAGGTAAACGTTACACTTTGAAAACCATTGGCTGGCTATGCAATCCTAAAAACATCCTAGATGAATTAAAACAATAAGCAAATATGTAGCCTATTTATATTACGTACGTTATGTATTTGAATAATGTAATGACATCACGTGCCTCTGTTTTCTCACTAAGTAATTATTTCTTTTTCAATTTTTTCAGACGCAAAATTATTCTTCGTCTCGTGTTTTTTTCTTTTTTTTTTTTTTTTTTTTTTTTTTTTTTTTTTTTTTTTTTTTTTTTTTTTTTTTTTTTTTTTTTTTTTTTTTTTTTTTTTTTTTTTGTTCACTCATTGCTTCTTTCTTCTTTCATTTGCGACAAGAGCAGTTGTTTTTAATATCACCAGTAGTTTCAATCCAATGCTGTCACAAATGCTGTCATAAATGCTGTCACAAAGATAGGACTTAGAACAAAAAAAACATATCAAAGAACTACAAGATTGTATAGTAAGATGGGTTCTAGAGTGGCTAAAAAGAACAAGAGTAAAAACTCGTTTAGCAAAAAGACAAAGACAAAGAAAATGAGGAAATCGAGTTTCAGTAAAGTACAAAAACATTTCGAGGTTTTTAACGATTCTAATGAGAATATAAACAGGTACGCAGACCTGCCTATAGAAGAGGACGTGAACGACCGTTTGGATGTAAGTGCGAGTCATGGCTCTGGCTCCGAAGACGATATTTACGATCCTTCCAAATTGAATTTCAAAATGGACGACTATGAGGACAGCGACGAGGACAAGTCTGAAGAAGAAAATGAAAAAAAAGAGGACGCCAATGACAACGCAAAGGATACAACAACAACTAAGGAAACAGGGAACGCTGTTGAAGATAACAATGATTTTATTGGATTTGAAGACTCCTCAGCAGACGAAGACGCAGATGGGGACAACGACGAGGAAGACGAGGAAGACGAAGATGACGAGTCAAGAAGCACTCAGCGCAGAATTGTAAACATGGACTATCCGTGGATCCTGAACCACGACCATTCTACTCAACAAGAAGTCATTGATTGGTTGTGCCTAGAAATCCGTGATTTTGTGGCGTACGTTTCTCCAAGCAGAGAAGAAATTGAGATCAGAAACCGTACTATTTCCAATTTGAGAGCAGCTGTGAAGGAGTTGTGGCCTGATGCAGACCTTCTGACTTTTGGGTCCTATGCTACAGATTTATATTTACCCGGTAGTGATATTGATTGTTGTATCAACAGTAAGAATGGGGACAAAGACTCTAGACAGGCGTTGTATTCCTTATCTACTTTTTTGAAAAGAAAGAAACTAGCACAACAAGTGGAGGTGATAGCCAGTGCAAGAGTTCCAATCATCAAGTTTGTGGATCCGGAGAGTTTAATTCATATTGATGTTTCTTTTGAGAGAACCAATGGTGTGGATGCTGCGAAGACCATTAGAGGATGGTTGGAAGAACAGCCTGGGTTGAGAGAGTTGGTTTTGATCATCAAACAATTTTTGCACGCAAGAAGATTGAACAGTGTTTACAATGGTGGTTTAGGTGGGTTTTCTACGATCTGTCTAGTTTACTCTTTCTTGAGACTACATCCTAAGATTTCAACCAATGAGATTGACACTTTGGAGAATTTGGGGGTATTGTTGATTGATTTTTTTGAGCTATATGGTAAAAATTTTGCGTACGATGATATTGGGATTTCTTTGAATGATGACGATAACAAAAGTGCGCCATTTGGGTATTTCAGAAAAAAAGATTATCCTGAGTTACTAAGATTAGAGAGAAATTCGTTCACATTGTGTATTCAAGACCCTGGTGATCCAAGTAACAACATTAGTAGATCCTCCTATAACATAAGAGGGATCAAGAAAGCCTTTTCCGGGGCATTTGATCTATTAACTAACAGATGTTACGAGTTGTATGAAGCATCGTACAAGAACAGAAGAGGCCAATCTATTTTGGGTAATGTGATCAAATATAAGGGGAAACTAAGAGAGTTTAAGGATGAAAGAAACTTGGTGGAGAACACTGCAATTTTAGAAAACGAGAAGTACATGAGAAAAAAGAGAACTATTGTGGAGATGGAGGAAGACGATGAAGAAGAAGAGGAAGAAGATGACGATGACTATGTGATAGAAAAGGAACACGTGTTTATAGACAACAGTGATGAAGACGAAGAGGAAGATATTTACCATATTGAAGAACCTCAGCATAAAAAGCAAAAAAAATCCAATCCAGCTGTTTCTAAGAGAAATTCTGAAAAAATGAACGATATTATGGGAATCAAAGATGAAGAAGATGAAGAAGAGGACGAATATCTACCATATGGGGCACCAACCAATGATGAGTTTGACTCTGACGTGGAAGAAACCAAACAAGAAAGTAAGGACAAGAAGGAAATGGAAAACGATTCTTATGAACCAACGAAAGAAGCTCCTCTAGTACGTAACAAAAAGAAAAACGGGTCTTCTAAAATTAACAAGGATGCGAAGAGAGAGTACTGGTTAAACAAGGGTCAATCTTTGTCACCACAATCATAGACGACTTGTTTCTCCATCATCTTGCCGTGTAAACTTTAACTTTAGTTGTAAGTCTGTGTATTGTATATCTTTTTGTACATCTTGTATGTTGATTCATTAAACGTTGTTCTTATATGTATGTACGTGCATGTATTTAATTTTGTGTGTAGACCTGTAAGTTCAAAAATCCAAAGACAATTTCTTCCTACTTTGTTTCTTATCCTTGTTGAATTTTTTATTTATCAATCTATGTTCATTTGTTGATTTTTTAATATTTTCCCATTTTTTAACATCTTTTTCAGAGATTTCCCCCTCAATGAAAAATGATTTTCTGAAAAGATCTATAATCTTATTGAGACAGTCAGTCTTGTTCATTTCTCTAGACCTTTCTCTATCACTTTGAATAATCAATGCGTCTTTTTTCTCCGAATAAATTGTATTTATCAATGCATTCTTGTAATTGTTCCGCACATTACCTTGGAGAAGTTGATCCAATACGATTTGGGGCATCCACGAGCCTGGGTTTGTTTTCAAATTCGCAATGGTCAATGTGCATTTCGTATTTAGTTTGTTTACATTCTGACCCCCTGGTCCACTCGATCTTGAGAATTGTTGAGAGTATATATGTTTTGGGAAACTATCCACTGTTAATTTATCCAGCCATTCTTGAGCATGCAATATATCTTGGCCGTTGTACTCTTTCTTTTTTTCAGGGGAATATTTAACTTTAGGTTTCGACACTGTGGAATATTTTCTACCAAGAGAATACTCTAATAACGCGTAGCTACTAAGCATACTGCTTAATTGTACAATAGACACATGTGGTTTTGTATGGTATTTCCATTTTGCACTCAATTGTATATTCTGAAATAGCACTATGTTTCTATAAAACATGGATACATTCCTCATCACTCTGGGGATACTGTCAACAATTATTTGCAGGGACTCTTTTTTTTTTTTGCTTTCTATAGTGATAAAAATAATCTACATCATAATATTAGAAGAAGGTTTGAAGAATTTAAAGTGAAAAGTTACCAGTTCGACTACTTAATAGAAGATAGTAGTAGTTTTGCAATAGTTAGAATCTCATCTTAACAAATCGCAATCACCACGGACAAATCTTGATCTCGGACAACTCTCACTCTTTTCTAAAAATAAAACACAGATGAAACACCAAATACCGAAAACCCTTACAGTCCGAAATTTTGTTTTTCTTCTTCGAACAAAAAAATTCCCCGATTAGGAAATTTATTAAGCAGACACTGTAAGAAAGACGCGTGCAGAGTGATGACGGTAAGTAAAACACATTGAAAAATTATTGAGAGCTTTTTAAAAAACCCGGAGAAAATACCGCAGAAAGTACCTTGAAAACTTGAATTTCATAGAAAAAAAATAAAAAAAAAAAAAAAAAAATTTTCGAATCTCAAAAAGAAAAAAAAAATCACAACATCAAACATATTCTCAATAACTTTAAATGGAATACAACAATATTCAACTTTGATCAATCTTTGAGCTTACAGGGATAACTGGTTTCAAAATAAGAGCATGTTTAATTAAAAACTGATGAACAATGATATTAAATTCAACTGATATATGTTATCTTGTTTGGTTTACTACATTTATTGAGAGTGCACTGGGAGGGTATTGTCTTTCAGTTGATTCAACTTGTACTTTGGTCGACTTGTAAGATTTAAATTTTAACTTTTTCTTAAATTTAATTATAGAAATCTTTTTTTTTTTTTTGATGATGCATTAAGCACAGTTATTCAAAGAATAAAGATAGTAAAACAACATACCAAATCAGATACAGAAGAAAAGAAATAAGGATTGTGCTTTTGAATCTTTGATTGTTCCTTTTTATTTGTGCGTGTTTGTTTTTTCCTTTCTTTCTTTCTTTCTTCTTTTAGCGAAATTTTTGACTGATCCATATTCCTTACCGTTTTCTTTTCAACAAAAAAATAACAACCACAATACTATAAAATACCAAAATAACACCGAAAAAGTAATGTCCTTTGCAGCATCGACCCAACACTTCTCAGATTCAGATTTCCAGAACATTGGGCCAGCCCCAAAACCACCAGGTCCGTCTTTCAATAAAACACAGCCATTGGCCAAAGCCATTTCTAACCTGGATTTAAACAAGAAGTTCACTTCCCAATTTTTAAAATCCCCATCAGCATCTACAAAACAAGCTTCTTCAGGAGCGCATGCTGTTGGTTCCACGTCAAAGAACATCTCTGGTCCGTCTTTTCCCTCCCACACTACATCTTCTACTTCTACTGCTCATACTACTTCAGATTCTAGATACGGGAATAGCAATTACGGAGATAATATTCACAGTAATATCCACAGTAACAGTAACAACACTAATAATAGAAATAACAGTAGCAACGGGAATGTGCAAAACATGCCTAAAATATCCAACCCTAATTCTGTATTAAAGCATTTAAAACAACAGAAAAAGGGATGGATCTCGTATAAAGATGACGGTATATTGTCCTTTTTATGGCAAAAAAGATACATGGTTTTAGGTGATAGTTACTTGATCTTGTACAAGAACGATTCTAGATTTGAAGAACCTGTATTGAAGATCCCATTAACCAACATTGTTAGTGTCAGTAGAAACCAGTTGAAACAAAATTGTTTTGAAATAATAAGAACACCAGAAAGAAATTCTTTTGGCTACTCCGGAAGCAGTAGTTCTAATATCGCAAACAACACAGACTTAAATTATAAAATAGGCAACAGAAACAGCAATGGCAACAATAACAATAACAATAACAATAACAATAACAATAACAACAATGGTAATTATTCTTTTTCCAACAGGCAGAGTAATGACAGTAGTGGCAGCAACAACAGTAGTTCAAGCAGCCATAGCAGCTCTCCAAATTTAGTAGATTTTACCAACAAGAAAAGCATTTACATTTCCACCAAGTCTGAAATCGACTTGCATTCTTGGCTAGATGCCATATTTTCTAAATGCCCATTACTAAGCGGTGTTTCCAGTCCTACCAATTTCACCCACAAGGTACATGTTGGTTTTGACCCAGAAACAGGAAGTTTTGTTGGGATGCCGTCTAACTGGGAAAAATTGCTGAAACATTCCAGAATTACAGGTGAAGATTGGAACAATGATTCTGCTGCTGTCATACAAGTCTTGCAGTTTTACCAGGATTATAACGGAGGCACAGGCAGCTTATCCAATGATTCAAGTTATATCACACCAAGCATGGACAACGCTGAACCACAAAAACTTTTGCAAGACAGTTACAAAAGTGATGGCTTTAGTAGTAGTAACAACAACAACAACAACAACAACAGTAATAATTATAGCAACAATTCTCTGGGATCAAGTCAAAATTTCAGGATCCCATCGATACCAAAACTGGGATTACAAAACAACACAACTTTGCATCAAAACAATTCCAACAAGCAAGACTCCCACATGTTCAACTCATACGATATGATTCCAAAAAGAAAAGCTCCTTCTCCACCTGCGAAAAATATTCCATCAAATATTTCTTCTAAAGTCACTACAAACAGTAATGCCAAATCTGCACTAGAATCATCTGCATCGGATAAGAAAACTCCATTGACTATTGATACTAAAACAGTTTCTTCCACACAAGCTCAAGTACAATTGGCAAATTCAACATCTGCTAGTACCACACCGATTAAATCTTCTTTTACTACTCTGGACCCACAAAGAAATCGTGTCCCAAGCAATAGTTCAGACACTGTGAAAAGCCCAACTGAGAGTAGGTATCAACAAAGGGTCCAGCAACAACAAAACCAGCGTCCAATGCAGTCACCTACTTCTTCTAGAGGTCCGAAATCTAAGTTGCCTAACTTGCAAGGGGATGAAAATAATCAACAACAATATATGAGAAAAATCACTCCGGGGAATGCCTACCCTCATAGGGAAAATAGTGTTCAACATGGTCAAACAAGAAACATTTCTGGATCACACGGACAAGCCACCTCTCCTACTAGTTCAGGTAACCACGGTCAAAATCCACAAGCATCTATCAGTAGAATGCAAACATTGAGATTGCAACCACAAAGAGCGGCTCCTCCACCTCCACCCCCACAACTGATGTTGCCATCGGCTACCAAATCTAGATACTCGTTGTCACCAAAGTCCCCAGCTGTTTTACCTGGCATGAAGGACCCTAGTTTGAAAGGACAAACACCAGTATTGTCTCCAAAACGTGCTCCAACTACCAACAACAAACCACCACACTTGCAACAACAGCAACAGCAGCAACAACAGCAACAGCAGCAACAACAGCAAATTGTTCAAAGAGCTCCAACCCAGAAACAGATTGCACAGACTAAGCAACCGGTACAAACCAAACAACCAGATCAAACCAAACAATCTAAATCAAGTAAACCTCAAATGTCGAACGCAGAATTTATGGCAAGATTGAAAACGGTTTGTTTTGACACTGATCCATCTGACTACTTTAAAGTTGTTGAAAAAGCAGGTCAAGGTGCCAGTGGTTCTGTTTATCTAGGTAAAAGAGTCAAGTTGCCACCTTTTGATAGATCAACTGTTAGACAAAGTAAGTTTTATGAGGCCACTCCACCAATGATTTCTGACAGAGTCGCTATCAAGCAAATGATTTTATCAAAGCAACCTAGAAAAGAGATGATTGTAAACGAAATCTTGATCATGAAGGATTCGAAACATCAAAACATTGTCAATTTCTTGGAAGCATACTTGAAAAACGAGGACACGTTGTGGGTTGTCATGGAATACATGCAAGGTGGTTCTTTGACTGACATCATTGAAAATTCTCCACATGCAGGGACATCAACACCAGCTTTAACTGAACCACAAATTGCCTACATTGTTAGAGAAACTTGTCAAGGTTTGAGATTTTTACATGAAAGACACATTATTCATAGAGATATTAAATCCGACAATCTTCTTTTGGATAAAACAGGTAGGGTTAAAATCACTGATTTTGGTTTCTGCGCTAAACTTACTGATCAAAGAAGAAAAAGAGCTACCCTGGTCGGTACTCCATATTGGATGGCTCCTGAAGTTGTTAAACAAAAAGACTATGATGAAAAAGTTGATGTTTGGTCTTTGGGTATAATGGCCATTGAAATGTTGGAAGGCGATCCACCATACCTGGTCGACGAGGAACCACTGAAAGTTCTGTTCCTAATTGCCACTAACGGTACTCCAAAACTAAAACATCCAGAGACTCTATCTTTAGAAATCAAAAGATTTTTAAGTGTGTGTTTATGTGTCGATGTTAAGTACAGAGCATCTACGGAAGAGTTATTGCACCACAGCTTTTTTGATAAAGCATGTACTGCAGAAGAGTTGGCACCATTATTAGAGATCAGAGGGGAAGACATGTAGTTTTTTTAAAAATTATTAGCATTTATAAAAAATTTAAATTTTCTTAAAACACTTATATTCTATTTATAAAATAGTTTTTTTATACATTTCAGGTATATTTTTTACTTGTAATATTTAGATGCTGGCAAATAACAGACATAGTTTTTGTAATAAAGGTTGTAACTCTGAAAACTTATTGGAAGCAGGTATAGTTTTCAATATGAAGGGGTACAAAATTCTTGCATCATTCAAATACTCCTTGTCGTCTAAGCTTTCACAGATATCGTACAAACCGGCTAAGATCCACACAATTTCCTTCTCTCTAACAGTGGATGCAGGTTTTCTGTATCTTAGCTTTTCATCTGAAATGAATTTTCTTAATACAATGGCAATTCTGGCAAGTAAGTATGGTTTACAAATATTTCTCAATTTCACATTTTTTGAAAATTCAACCAAATCGATCAATGCCAAATGGCTAAAGGTAAAAGTTGATAAAACAATCGGCTCATCAATTGCCCCCAAAATATTGTCAAAATCAAATGTAACTAGCTTTTTAACGAACACATTTAAATCTTTTGATGAACTCAAAATTTGATCCTCAACTTCATCAATTTCATAAAAGAAGGAACAGGACCATAGCGAAGAAATAATTTTTTCTACATCTGAACTTTCAAAGTTATCAATGATAGAAATAAATAGCCCTTTATAAGTTTGGTATTCCCGAATTCTGTAAGCCTCATCTCCTTGAACATCATCACTCGACTTCCCTAATAATGCAATCATGACTTCCGTGATAATAGGAGTAAGTAATTTCATTACATCAGTTTTATAATCCGATTCTCCGGATGAAAGAATCAATTGTGACGTTGTAAAAAGTGTTTCCGATGCTAATATCCACAAGGGGCAAGTTTTGCCTTTTGAAAAATCCACGTAGCTTTTGGAAACAGTAAGTTCTGATAAAAGAAGCAACATATCGATAAAGCTCTTGTTATTGTTCAAAAATGATGTGTTGAGATTGGAAAAGTTCATAATTTTCTCATTTAATATTTTTGCTGCCTCATAGCCAACTGCTTCAAATGTTGGAATCCTAGATTTAACATTTTCAGGAAGCTTTGATCCTAGTTTTTTATGAATAGTGTCTTTGGTACCAAATTGCAGAACAGAGATAGAAGCATATTGAAACATATTGATACTTAAAATTGCAGGCTCATCAAAATCATCAAAGCAAGCTAAAGCTACCAACACAGATTTTTGTAATGAAGACAAAAACAACTTGTCTGAGCCAAAAGATGGTAACAATGGATACTTGATGGCCTGTCCAAAAGTTTGTACAGTTTTTGCCACATATTCTTGGGATACCATCTTATGTTTTACAGCTTGTCTGTGTAATGACGGATAACAAGCAATCATTTTTTCAATACAATCATAATTTGTTTTTTTATCTGGTTTGGTAAAGTCAGTGTAATCTATTTCATAATTTTTCCAGGTGTCGTAACATTTTTCGACAAATGACTTTGGAAAGTCATAGTCAAAACAACTTTCCAAAATTAGCTGATAATTTTCAAAGACAATAAATACTGTGTCAAAATTTTTACACATCAATAAACTAGAAATGTAATCAACTAGCTGTGTCCATTTTGAAGTGTTTTCAACATAGTTCGTTTTAAAATTTGAAAAGTAAAGATTAAAAATTTGTAATAGCCCCTTCAAAGTAATATCAGCAAATTCAGACGGAACATCAGAATCTTTTGATTCTAATAATGGTTGCAAAATAAATTCAAATATCAAGTCCCATGAGGGTAAAAACGTGCTATGTGAGTCAATTATGCGGAAAAATGTTTTCACAGAACCATTCTTCACTTCTAATCTTGCGTCTCTTGCACATGCATTAATTTTCGATAGCAAAGATAACCACAGACTATTATAAAGTTCCAATTCAGTAAGACCATCAGAAGAAATCAAAGCATCTATGTCCTCAAATTTCTTTATTTTAGTCGAAAGGTTTTGGTAAAAAGAAGGCGTTTCTGAAATACTGCTGTTCATGGTCGATTTGAAATATCTCAAGTAATCTCCAACAATCCAGAAATAACTAATAGAACTAAAGGAAATATTCAAATCTATATCTTGTGAAACATAAAAAACCAATGTTTTAATAATATCCTTAATCTGAATTAATGGCAAAGTTTGTAAAAAATCATCCGAAATTAATTTGAAAACTGAAAAAGAAACTTGGATCATTGCTTTTTGTTTCGAAACCAAGGACTCTTGAATAGCTAATCTTTCTTCTTCAGATTCGGCATCAGTATTTTTAAAGTCCTTAATCATTGAAAATGGCGAATCAATGATTTTGAAAATGCATGACCATGAGTTTTTCAAATAGTCACCGTAATTGTCTACCAAATCCTTCACAGTTTTCAAAGATTGCAACAAAATATCAGATTCTACTTGAATATTCCCATTGTATAGGTATTTACTGGAGCTAAAATCCAAAACTAAAATTGAATCAATTAATTTCATGAATAGCTGCATGACAGGTTCTTCTATCAAAGCAAATTGTTTAGTATCGGACTCAGCATCAGATAAAATGCCGTATATAATGTTAGTGAATGATTGGATTGACTGAATTCTAATTTCCTGACTTAAATTAACTTTTCTTGTGGAAGCTTCCAAAATAAAGTAATTGAAGACATCGGACCATGTGTCAAGTTTGAAAACCCTAAAAATTCTAGCTTTATTAACAGTGGAAACACTTTCCAATATATTCATGAAAAAGTCTCTATTATAAGTTGAAATTTGAATGTCGCCGTTTTGATCAAAAGGCTCAATATGACCACCGTGCTTTTCATCTTTTAATGCTTGTGTAGATAAATTTATCAAAGATTGTGTAATTGCAGTAAAAGCTGTTTCAGGGCATTTAGCAGTTGTGTCAAAAAATCTGGAAAAATTATTTTCCAAAGATAACAGCCCTTGTCTAGATAGATTATATGAGTTTTCTGGGACAGATCTGTTCAAAAACATATCTGAAAACAACTTTGACGGACCAACTAAATAATAGTTACACCATTGCCAAACTTTGAAAAATGTATTCCAATGTTCCTGAGTCAGATATGGATTGGACGAAACAAACAATGCAATGAAAGCTTTAAACATATCCAAGTTTCTTGAATGAAAAGAACAAGGATAAAAATTTATATCCATTGAAGTTTTTTCTTGTGGAATTGTTAAAGATTCATGTGAAGATGGTCCTAAAATCGTATCAGTAATAGCACCAAAGACAGATTGATCTGTCAGTAAACTATGTTTTCTCTCTTTTTGTGAGTTTATAGATAAAAGATCAGAAGTTTCAACAAAATTTTCTGTCGTTAACTCTGCGATAAGTTTGGAGAATAGATTTAAACAAGAATTAAACTCTTGGTCTAGTTTCAATAAGCAGCATGTATGAGCAAGCTTTTGAAAAGCTCTAACAAGTCTGTGAAACAAATTCGTGTCTAAAACATTCGAGTAAAAAAATATTTTCAAAGATTTTAACATCGTTTCAAAAATATGGGGAATCATCAATTTTATGTCATTCAATTTTTCCTTGTTTTGAATAATTTGTAAAGTATAGGTTTCTGATTCACTTGCAATATTGGTGATCGTAGATAGTAATAACAATACCATATATGTTGAATCAATATTTGGTGGGTTGGGTTTATCTACTAAATCTAAAAGAGGGGTTTTCAAGCTGGAGCTTTCATAGGATATAATAGGGTTTGAACCACTAATCAAAATAGGGGATTCAATCATATACTTTTTAATTTCGTTTGAAGTTAAAATTTGGTTAAGGGCTGTAAGTAATTCTAGTACAACTTTTTTTCTTTTTCCAGTGTTTGCATCAAAAAATGAGTACAAAGATAGCCATCTTTCAAAGGAAAAATCAGCAAAGAATTCCAAAACCAAAATCTTCTTCCACTGAGGTGTTGTAGTATCGTCCTCCAAAATGTGAATTAAAAAGGAAAGAATTACTTCCAGTTCTAAATCCAAGAAAGCCATGTAATCTTTTTGTATCAACAATTTAGTAGCTCTGAAAGATCTTACAGCAACAACAAAGTTTTTGTTAGAAGGTGCAGAAATCTCTTTAAGTAGCAATGGAATAGCAATTGTTTTCAAAATAAATTGCAAATCTTTTCTTGATATTAGCACTGACTTTTGGTTCAAAAAAATACTTTCCAATATTTCTAAGATAATATCAATGGTCAAAACGTTGGTGTCTAACAACGAATTGGAGCAAGTCTCTGCACAGATGTTTTGAAATACAATATTTGCATCCAACTCATAGTTGTTTATCTCAATTGTATTATTTTCGTTATCAACTAAAACTTTAAACTCTTTAATCGCTTCTATTATTTTAGAATCGGAAGTGAAAGACCTTTCAAAGATACTATTGATCAGCTGCTGCAAAATTGCACTAGATGAACCAGTAACAACAGAAGACTTGTTGTCCTTTAAAAGATTTGTGAAGCACAAAAGCATTTTTCTTAAAGTGGTACCAGTTATAAAACTTGAATAAGTTTTGAAAAACACCGGTAAGATCTGTAAAACTTTCAACTGAATCTCAACAGCCAAGTCCGTGCAAGTCAAAAAAGAGTCCAAAACATTGTCAATCTTTGCCTGAGAAGAAATACATTGTTCTGTAGCCAAACGTTGGTAACTCAACATTGCTGTTGATGCCAATTTAACATTTTCAGTTAGACATGCTGAAATAAAGGGATCCACAAAATTATGATTTCTACACAAGTCTTCAAACGTGGAACTGCTTCCCAATATTTTACTTGAAACCTCGCATGCCCTTTTTATATCTGGGTACCTTCTTTTGGAATCTGAACTTAAAGTAGACAAGTCATTAGATATTTTGCTCTTAAAATCACTAAAGCTTGATGAATTCATATTTTCTTTGGTTGCGGATGCAGGCTCTAATTTGTCCAAATTGTTATTTTTGCCTAGTGCAATTAGATGTTATTGATGTTCTGATTTGTTGTGAAGTGAACGTGGTGCTCTCTTTTTAACTAGATCTATTTGAATGAAAAGGGTTGACTAACACTTTTGTTTACCTTTTTTTTTTTAGCAAATTTTGCAAATGCAAAATCATGATCGCGACAGCTGTAGGTAGTGAAACTCGTGGAAAAAAAAAAAAAAAAATATATCTAGCAGAAGCCAGAACTGCTTTCTTAAAGATGGTTGCCTCCATAGAGAAAATAAACGATGTCAATAATGAAAGACATGAAAAGCAGAAAGAGCAGTCTCTAAAGCAAAACGTTTATATTTTATTACTAAACTTAATATAGAGGTTACTGAGCGCAAAGAAGAGTAAATAATAGCAGATTCGAATATGTTTAGAACAATATCAAACAGAAATGAATTGAAACTAGCTAGGAGTTCAAGATTTTTATTAGACGGGTACCAGAATAATCGAGTTTTCTCTGCATGTAAAACGGTATACTTGGATGAACTTAAAAAACCTGTGAAAGCTGACTCCGAAGATAAAGAAATACCTCGTGATGAAAACAAAGCTTCAGTCCAATCTAAACAAAAGTTTTTAGTTCCTCATGTTCCAAACATTGACTATATTTCTCGTAAAGATATTGAGCTAGAAAAGCTATTTGCAAGAGAGAAGCCTTTGTTTTTGGGTAAGTTTCCGTTAGATTTAGCATCGACAGGTAATTCTGCCGTTCAGTCATTAGGTGATTTTTTAGAAACCCTTCAGCAAACTGCCACGGCGGAGGACGCAAAAAGTACCCAAATAAAGATTATCAATATTAATGACAAAGGACAAGAAGGTGAGGACAACGAAGGCAATGGGAACGATCCTGCTGTCACTACAGGCAACCTTAACAACATATTGGACAAATTGAAAGGGACTCAAGTGAGTTCGTTGACTCCTTGGGAAGCTTCTATTTCTGGGGTTGCATTCAAGGATGAAGCAATCAAAAATGTTCCGAGGTCTATTTTAGAAAGTATGAAACCTTTTAAATTTGAGCCTCTAGATTATTCAGAGTTTGAAAAAAAAAAGAACACGAAAAAGAAAAGTGGTGGAGGCAGAAAGAAGACTTTGCTCAGTAAAAGAAATGACTTCAGAGTCTACACATCCAGAATCAACAATTCTGTAGGGTACGTTGACTTGAACGATATACCTCTGTTTTACCAGCCACCGAAGCTCAATGATCCATTTGACACTTTGGGAGACACTGATAAAACGGGCAAGACCACCAAGAATGATGCTGTGTCTACGGAGCACGTGGATAATGCCTCTGGGAAGCTGGTGGAACAACAATTCTCGTATGATCCTGCATCTAACCCTAATACTTTGACCAAGATCAGGACTGAAAGAAGGAAATATATCATGCACTTGGCCAGTGAGTACAATTTTATCAAGGAAGATCAAAGCACGTTGCGTAATGAGATCATGAAGTTGAACCGGTTTTTGTCAAAAGAGTTTGAAAAAATGAAAAACATTTCTATACAGAATGAGTTTAGAAACTATGTGATGCCCCTATACATATATGTAGACCGCTCTATGATGGGGAAAAAGATGTTTTCGAACTACTTGAAGAAAATGATCATGTCGCACATTGAGCCGTTGTTGGAGACTGTGTGTAGTGCGTTTGGAGACAAGAAGCATGCTGACAGTTTCAGAGACAAGGTGAAAATAAAGGTGCATAATGCCATCCAGAATTTGCAGGACGAGGTGCCGAGCATATATTTCACCACTGATGGTATCGACTGCATATTGAAAAAGTCTGCTGTGAAAGGATTTGGGAAAATTTACTGGTTGAAGAAAAGCTCAAGACAGACATATATCTTCAACAAGAAGAACTCGGATAAGAGCTACATCATAGGGTGTGACCAGTCCTCTTACATAAAAAGAAGCGGATTGAAAAACATGAAATACCAGATTAGGTTGGTAACGGAAAAGTTCAACGACGCCTTCAAGAGATGGGAGGACTACATATGATATTTTCACGGAAGAGATATTGATTAAGTACATAGAGATATATATATGCGTGTTAAATAGACTTGAATTATATTATTACTAATATATAAAAGATTGGATTAATCATTTTTCAAAATCAACCTCTTTAGTAGAGTACATGTACACTTCTTTACCGTTGTTGTTACCGTTTCTGTGTGAGTTCAGTTCTGTGCCTATTTTAGTTTCATTATAATCCTTGTTGTACTGATACTCTTGTGTTTTCTTTTTGAGATTGAAGTGTTCTCTTTTCAACTGTCCTAAATTTAAATGTTTCCTAGTTTTGCTTTTCATTTTGTACGTGTTGTTGTGCTCTCGGCGATCTCCTTGATGTTCTGCATTAAAAAAATCGTATTCCAGATCATTACTGCGACTGTTGTGCATGTATATATTTGTTGAGTGGTGAGAAAAACTGGAAGATGTGTCACTGTTCTGTGATGACAAAGAACTTAACACCAGTTCATCAGTGAAATCCACCAAGTTTTCTAAAGCATCAGAGCATTTTCTCCAGAAAGAGACATTTGCTGTTGTCGTCGAAGTCGTCATTGCAGACTCTGCGCTCTTTAAACCCTGAGCATCATTGTCGCCATCACTACCATCATCATCATCATCCCTTTGATTTTTGTTGTCGTTATTGCCCTCAGAGGAATGTTCAATATTTTTTAAAACTTCCATGAAGTTTTTCCCGTATTTCACCATTTTCCCCGACTCATAGATTTCGTTTTCTATGTAGACTGGTCTTCCCAAAATTGACTGTGCCTCTTGTGCTCTTCTCAATACTTTCAACCTGTCTATCCAGTCCCACACCATCACCGATGCAGCAACAGTGCATGTCAAATAAAAACTGATACTCGCATGGTCAACCCAGATGTTGGAAATATCCACAACAAAAAAACAAGGCTGAAGCAGAACAGAACACAATGTCAACAATGTTATAAAAAACATGTCATTTTTCCTCTGGAAACAAAGATATCTATTGACAAACATGTTCCAGCAAACCACTACAGCATAGCATATACTTATTGAGACACCTGTAATGTACACTGCTGGAGCCAACAACTCTGTAAAAGAGCCATTGCCATTGTAAGCAAGTTCACTTCTAGCATGCATGTTGTGAAAGACTAAAACACCATCAAGCACCTGATGCACTAGTATCAACAATACACTAAGCGACAATACGTATCTCTTTTCAACTTTCCTGTCAAATAGCCTCATTATGTTTTGGATCTGTGCTATACGGAATATAAATCCAGCAATATATTGTAAAATATTGAAAGTCGTGTCGTTCCATATGTAGTCCAATATCTGTGTTGCTGAACATGTACCTAGTGTTTCGTGCTGGACTTTAATCATCTTTATTATCATAACCACCAACCTTAGAAAATTCCCAGAAGCCAAAGCTGTCCCAATACATAAAAACAGTCTTGTTGAGTATTTGTTTGTGGATTTTCTTGGTTTCAAGTAAACAACTAGTGTCAGCACCAGCATTGTAGTCAGCGAAACTGTGATCAGGTACAACACGGGGTAGATCGAGTATTTGAACGAGTACAAATCCAAGACGTTTTTCTCGTAAACAAACCTACTATTGGACGCTATTTTTTCCATAACAGATTTTCTAGTCTGATCAAATCCAATATCATCGTTATCTCCACCAGTGACCCTATTTAACACTGAAACAAAATCCTTCTTCACTAAACGACTTTCCGTTCTATTGTCAAAACCAAACTCAGTTATAGTGATATTGCTACTAATACCACTACTATTTGTATTATTAGTAGTATTACTATTATGAATAGTGGTGGTATTAACAGTCTTGGTAATATTATTAGTATTAGTAGTATTAGTACTACTAGCAGTATGAGTAGTACTGTTTGAGTCTGAAACAGACTCCTGCTGAACAGACTGATCCCAGTCATCTTTCACCTGTGGGAAAAAATCTGGTCTCTGCTTATGATTAAAAGCAGAGTACGCAGGCACACCTTTGAAACAGTAGCTCTTAAACCCCAACTGGAACCCCTCGGCCTCCTCCGCCCAGTAAAGCGACGGTATCGTGTTCTCGTCGCTGACATACGTCAACACTATAGCGTTGTCTCCTAGAAGTATCCCATCACATGTCTCAAACACCCCTGAAATTTCAGCGTCTATATCTGATCTCCAAAAACTAGACATCCCCATCTTAGATATTTGCGTGTGTGAATGTGAATGTGAATGTGAATGTGTGTATCTATCTGTGACTGTGTGTATTACTTAGTTTTTTTTTTATTTTTTTTTGTCTATTTACTTTGTGTGTTTATTTTATTAAAATTGCATAACAACAAGAAACTTTCAGCATTAAAACACTATCAACAATAAAACATAGTATAATAAATTTTTGCCAAGACAATATCTTCATCAACTAGATTTAAATAGATTTTATAAACAGTTGTGTAGTTGTTCAACAGTTGAATCTTATACAGAGTTGTATAAACCAAGAAATTTTTAATTTTTTCTTTTTTTTTTTGATGTTCTAGTTTAATAAATTTTAGTTACCCGCATTCGTGTGCTGCTATTTTTGTTGGTATGCTGTGTAACTCTGTCTTTGACACAAATCTTGCAACACCCATACACCCACAACGCAAAAAATACTCTTTTATCACGTGACTTGTGTTGTTCGTTAAATGTTTTATCACGTGATATGACAACGTGACGTAATTACATCAACAAAAAATGAATGAGTGAGCGAAAAAGAACAGCAATAATAAAAACAAAAAAAAAACAAAAAAAAATAGGTTGATTCATGATTCGAGATAGTAGGAATGATCTAGATATTGGTTAATGATTCGTTTAAGTATTTCAATTGAAATTATGCAATTATGAAATTATGATATAGATATATTATAAATAATACTCTTATGAGTAATATAGTTGTGTGTTTGTGTTTTTAGTGAGAGTGGAAAATATTTTGAAAAGAGATGAAGAGAAATAAAATTGACACCAAGGCCAGTCGAAATAGAAAGGGTAGATCAATACATCAATATAAATACAAAAATAAACAAAATGTATACAAAGTCAATGCCCAATTTGTTGAAAAATATTCGAAATAATGACAATGATGATGACAGTGATGATTTCAATGGTAGCACTACTGGTAATACTGGTGATAGAAACACAGGAAAGTATGAAATAATAGAAGAGGCGAAATTGGGTCCGAGAGTTAGTACGGACCAGATATCCAATTTGAGTCTTCTGGATCTATACGACAATGCAGTCAACAATATACCTATTAGTAATCTCAACACACCAGTAGAGGTAGAAAATGACATGGAATCAGACTCAGATACAGACACTACAACAGATTTCTTAAGGAACTCCGGGTACTCGAGAGATGGGTATAAGAGTAGGGCGACATACACGAGTACTTTATCTGGTTCAGTGACTGGCAGTACAACTACGATAGGAAGTGCGCCTGGGTATTTACAAAAAGAACAGATTAAAAATGAGTCTAAAACCAATGCAAACAAAAACAAAAGCAAGTATAGCAAAAATAGCATAAAGAACGGTATTAATAACAAGAACAGAGTGGAGAGTAGTACGCCCACAATGGACGGCCAGAGGGAGAAGTATTTCCCCAGTACCGGGTCTTTAGGGCAGAGTTTGGAACAGTATGATAGGTACGGTTTTAAGAAACAAACGGCTTTTGTCACTGAAGAGGAGTACAATGTGTGGTGGAATCAGTATTCTCAGTATTGTTTGAGAAGGAAGAAAAAATGGGTGATTTTCTTGGAAAAAAATAATGTTCAATTTGATTCAGCCACGGGGAAACCAACGAATTATCCCAACAAGAGTGAAAAGTTGAAAAGATACATTAGAAAAGGTATTCCTGCTGAGTGGAGAGGTGATGCTTGGTGGTTTTTCGCGAATGGGGACAAGTACTTGAAAGACAACCAAGGCTTATACAACGGATTGTTATATAGAGTGTTTAAGAGAAACTCGGAACAGAAACATGCATCAGACATTAAAGACGATGGGGAGGATGAAATGGTGGACAAGATCAAGCCTGATGTGACTATTATAGAAAGAGACCTAAACAGAACATTCCCGGAAAACATGCATTTCATGAAGGACTCAGACAGGGAGCCGGTGTTGATCACCTCGCTTAGAAGAGTTTTGTATGCTTTTGCTCTTTACGACCCGAAAATAGGGTACTGTCAATCGATGAACTTCTTGGTCGGGTTGTTGCTGTTGTTTTTGGACGAGGAGAGGGCGTTCTGGATGTTGGTTATTATTACACACGACATTCTTCCCAACGTGCACAACAGGAACTTGGAAGGTGTGAGTGTGGACCAAGGGGTCTTGATGTTGTGCATCAAGGAGTATTTGCCTGAGTTTTGGAAAAAAATGAACGCTGCAACAGCATACATGAACGGCGACAACGACAACGACGAGGAAGATTGTTCTGGTGATGACGAGAAAAACGACAAGAACAAAAATGATCGGACCGAATACGGGGACTCGCACCGTGCATCAGTCAAGAAGAACGAGTTCTTGTTCAAACTACCACCAATAACTTTGTGTACTGCTAGTTGGTTCATGAGTTGCTTTATAGGTACTGTGCCGATCGAAACGACTTTGAGGATCTGGGACTGTATATTTTACGAGGGGTCGCATTTGTTGTTCAAGATCTCTTTAGCGGTGATTAAATTGAGCGAGTTGGAAGCGCAGACCGCTTCTTCCAACTCGTCATCCATCTCTTCCTTTTCTTCGTTCTACTCGTCAACTGATGGCTTGAGAGGAGACAGCGATGCAAACGGGAACTCCAGTACAGGGAGCCTAAATGGGAACAACGACTCCCAGCACTCGTTGCGGAACTCTGTCATCATGAGAAAATTCAGCAGAAACAAATTCAAAAAAATGAACAGTAGCCAGCAGAATCAGCCGTACTCGCAGAATCATGCTCAAAGGAAAGCATGCGACGATTTTGAAATTGAGTTGTTCCAAACTTTCCAAAGTTTCCCCAAGACCCTTATCAGTCCGAACGACATGTTTGAGAAAATCATTTTCAAAAAAAAATACAGCCTAAACACGTTGAACCAAGAAGAGATTGAAAGATGCAGAAAATACGTCATCTTGCAAAGATCCAAGTTTAAGAAGTACGAGGATCAACAACAGGGCGGCAAATTTTCTGGTCGTGGTCACCACAAACACCAAAACAGTGTGATCACGTTTGAAGACTTGGATCACGAATTGTTTGACTCTGATGTATATGGCTTCAGATCCTCCACCACAGGAACCCTAAAAGAAAGAGTGTTGCGGATTGCAAGAAAAACAGAAAAAACAGACTAATATACACGACATATGTGCACTGGTGCGTGTCTACTTCTTATAGAACATAACAAAACAGAAAAGTAATTGTAATAGGCTCTTCAATGAAGAAGAGTATGTGTATATTATATGCATATTTATATTTATATATATATATATATAATGGACTTATTCATTAAAGTTATTTAGTTAATTCCCAACCTTTTTGCAATCTTGCTATGTGTTTGCTGGCATCTTGGCCAAATCTGATTTTCAACAATTCCTCTATTTCAGACCATGGCAATTCAACGCTGGCATTTTTTTCTTCCAACTCAGAGATAGATGGACTAGCTGGCTCGTCTGTGCTTGAAACAGGAATCGCAGCAGAAGCATTTTCGCTTGGTTTGGAAACCATGACTGTCAAAGCAGCACTGTCCGCGTCCAGGTCGTTCAAGATATAACTGTCTTGCAAGACTTTACCCTTCAACAACACCTTCAATTGCTGAGTCTCAACCAAATCAGCAAATTCTTGGACCAAGTACTCCTTGACGTTGTGGATAGACTGGTTTGTAGCGAATTTCTTGGAAATACTAAACTTTGGTGGTCTGACACTCTTCATGGTCAATTCAATAGACCCGGTCTCAGCAGATGGGGAACCATCACTAGAGGCACCGCCAGCATGATGGGCTGAACGAGGTTGATACTTGTACTTCTTGCATGGCAAAGCTGGCAAGGCAACACCCAATTGTTCAAGTTTCTCGTATGGCTTGAAATAGTCTTTGGAGTTTTTGAATGGCTCAATGGTAGCCAAAGTCAAAAAGTTTGAAACAAACTCTTTTTCAGTTAAAGAAATAGACATATCTGTTGTGTTTGTATTTTTTTTTTTTGATTGTGGGTTTTCTTCTATTCTGTATACAAAAAATATTATAGTTTTCTGAACTTGTAGGAACAAACGTGATTGTAGTAACCTTGATTTGTTTCCATAAGAATTTTTTTTTTGAACTCGCCTCTTTTTTGATTTCCTAAAAAGAATAAAAAAATATTTCTTAGGCACGTGATTTAATTGGGTTGAGTCTCTTTTTTTGGTTTTTTTTTAAAAAAAATGCTGTTTTCATCTTATTGGTAGTAGTCTCAAACAGGGGATTAGAACTTATCAAATACTGCTAGTAGTAGTTAACCACCAATGAAAGAGTAAAAGTTTGTTAGTTCAATAATGAAGATTTTCACAAATTTAACAAGGAAAACCAAGGTCAATTGGTGAGGTATGATCTCAATGGCAGACGGATTGGCTAGTGAAACAACAGAACTACATCATTTACAGAAGCATTCATCAGCGGCTAAAACACAAGATACTACTGACAGTATGGCGAATTTGGAATCACATGTGGATATTGAAAATGATCCTCCCCAAACTGAAGTGAAAGCTGTGCTTTTCAATTATCACGAATATACTGTGGATGTATATAGTGACAGAATGGATGCCACGCCATATAAACATGCCCAGAGTTTTCTTTGCATAAATCATTTTCCAAGTTATAAAAATAAACACCGGAGAATGGTTCGTGTTCCAAGAGTTGCAAATTATCCTGTGTTGTTTAGTACCTATTTGCCTGGAACAGAGCCTAGTGCAATTATCAAGGATTTCAAATTCAACAAAGTCGGTGTATACGATGGACAATGGTATAATGACAACTCTACTTCTCCATTGAGTCTTTATTTTAATAGCACACAATTTAAAGAGATTTTAGTGGAAATCAATAATTTATCTGTTAAAGCAACAACTGGGAACTTTCTACTCAACATCATTATGACAATTCTGGACTATCTGAGTATGGGACTGTTCACCATATTACTAGGGTATCTAAATTATAAGACTTTTAGAAACTTGGATGAGTATGTTAAATTTTTGAACACAAAAGATAAGACATTTGTGGACAACAACATACACTTGATATCACCAACTAAAAATGGATTTTTGTCCTTAGACTTTGAAATCGACGCACCATGATTTATCTAGAGTTACTTTCCTAAACTGTTTTTTTTCATCTATTTGTTTATTGATGACACTAATATTTTGAAAATTCATCACAGTAAGTGTTAAGAGAACAATTATTGGAATTGGATTCAAATTATAATTCTCTGTTTTGCTGTTGACCTTTTTCATATTTGTTCCCTTTCTTTAAACAAAGCTTTAAAATATTTTGATCACGTGCATGCAAATGGACGGTTTTTCACTGTGTTTTTTCATTTTTTTTCTTTTTCTTCCAATGCATCTGTGCTTCAGATGTTCTTTCTGTCTGTTTGGGCTTGTTTCTTTATGTTCTTTAACCTCTGCTTTCGAAATATGCTTCGCCTGAACAGAACAAAAGAAAGAGAATAAATCAGCATAAAAATACATACAAAAAAAACAACAACAACTTACGATGAACGGTATTTTTGCAGTTGAAAAACCAAGTGGTATCACGTCCACACAATTTATTACGAAGATCCAACATTTATTGACGAAATCTGAAGGTTTCCAAAAAGAGGTCCAAGTTGCCAGAAAGTTGAAAATTGAACAATACAAACATGACAACAAGGGTAAACACCCACCTAACAGAATATTGAACAGGGTTTCAAAAGTGAAGATGGGCCACGGGGGTACTCTAGACCCATTGGCTTCTGGTGTGCTTGTTGTTGGTATTGGTAAGGGGACCAAGGAATTAGCCAACTACTTACACGGTACTGTTAAATGTTACGAGGCAGAAGCCTTGTTGGGTCTTTCTACCACCAGTGGGGACTGTGAACCTAATGGTGAGATTATCAGTGTCAACAGTGTCAAACATTTGGTTAATAAAACTCCTGAAGAAAAACTGGCCATGATTGAAGAATTGACTAGTAAATTCAAGGGCCATTTAAAACAAACACCACCCATTTTTGCTGCATTGAAAATGAATGGTAAACCTCTGCACGAATATGCAAGAGAAGGTATTCCTTTACCTAAACCAATTGAGCCTAGAGAAGTGGAAATATACGATTTGGACATAAGTGAAAAAGATTTTTTCAATCGTGAACATGATTACAAGTTTTTGAAACTAGATCAAGAAGACGAAGAATTTATTAAAAATCTGGCAAAACTAAACACTCCATCAGCTTCTACAACACCATCTGCCACTCAATTGTATTATTCAGATGAATATTGTGAAAAAGCAGGTTTGGAAAAGGGTGTCCCAGTTGATTTGCCAACTGATAAAAAAAACATTATCAGTGATCCAACAAACGAGGAATTTAAAGAAATGAGCAACACTGAAGTTTACAAAGCTCCTTTGTTCCATTTTGTTGCCAAAGTTTCTAGTGGTACATACATCAGATCCTTGATCGACGACATGGGTAAGGCCTTGGGAAGTTCAGCATACATGGTTAGCTTGAAAAGAATTAGTCAACAAAACTGGAATTTGGAACAAAACAATGTTTTCAAACTTGAAGATTTTGAAAACAGAGACGAAAAAGTTTGGTCTAAGGTTTTGTCTAAAATCTTAGAACACGGTTCCACTGTTGATATTAGAAAAGAATTTGAAATTGAACAAAAGATTTTTGATGAGAGTCCAAAAGAAGAACCTGAACAGGAATTCAAAGAAGAACCACCTACCAAAAAATTGAAAACATGTGAAAACACCTCTTCTCCTACTTCAGCTTAAATAGCATTGAAATTTCACTTTACGTATATTCTTATTTAGTAATAACAACCAATCTCTTCATGTCTCAAAAAACAACGTAATCTTTTTCTCTTCGGAGTGATGATTTCTACTGTACTATAATAGCATTGCAATATTTACAAGGCAAATTTAAAAAAAAAATTAAAAACAATTTTAAAAAGAAATGACGACAACTGCAGGATTCGAACCTGCGCGGGCAGAGCCCAAAAGATTTCTAATCTTACGCCTTAACCACTCGGCCAAATTGCCATAATTCTTGTTTTGTTAACACTTTGAGTTTACCCCACTCACTGAATATCATTTACAAATAAACTCAAAAATTGAAAAAATAAATAGAACGTCGGAGACAGGATTCGAACCTGCGAAGGTAAAACCCAATGCCTGGCTATTCTAGTAGAAGAATTATTAATCATAAATGACTAATACTCTTAAGATTAATAGCAGGGCATCGCCTTAACCACTCGGCCACTCAGACGGTATTTATTTGTTGAATTTAAAGTCTTGTAAAAATAATTTAAAGAAGTGAGTTTTTAATACTTTTGAAAGATTTTAAAGAAAAAACGAAAAAAAAAAATTTAACGCGTTTGTAATTGGGTTTTCACTCTACTCTCTATCTCTCTCTCTGTTTGCTGTTTCGGTTGATACCTAAACTGTTGCACATTTTGAATTCATGAATTTATTGATTTGAATGAATAATATATAAGTATTTTCAAATGAAAGCACATAGATAATACACAAAAAAAAAGAAAGCAAAACAACAAGATATTTGAATACACAGACGAAAAGAACGAAATGACTGCTGTTTTGAAAGACAAGAGTGAGAATTTGCCATGGATTGAAAAATATAGACCTGAGTCTCTTGATGAAGTTTATGGGCAAAATAACGTTGTTACTACTGTGCGTAGGTTTATTGAAGAGGGCAAATTGCCCCATTTGTTGTTTTATGGGCCTCCGGGGACAGGTAAGACATCCACGATCATTGCTTTGGCCAAAGAAATCTATGGTCCAAAGAATTACAAAAACATGATTTTGGAGTTGAATGCGAGTGACGACAGAGGGATTGACGTTGTTAGAAACCAGATCAAGGACTTTGCCTCGACAAGACAGATATTCAGCAAGCAGCAGCAGTTCAAGTTGATTGTGTTGGACGAGGCGGATGCTATGACCAACGCTGCACAAAACGCTTTGAGAAGGGTTATTGAGAAATACACGAAAAACGTGAGATTTTGTATTTTGGCCAATTACGCCCACAAATTGACTCCAGCTGTGTTGAGTAGATGCACGAGGTTCAGATTCCAGCCCTTGCCTAGCGATTCCATCAGCAACAGGTTGGACACCGTGTTGATCAAGGAACACTTGACCTTGTCTGAAGACGCCAGAACTGCTATTTTGAAAATATCAAATGGGGATATGAGAAAGGCGTTGAATGTGTTACAAGCATGTAGCTCTATCGCTGATTTCAACAATTCTGTGGAAAAAAACTCTACTGTTGATTCCACTGGCGATTCTGTTCACAAGGAGATCACTGAAAACATGATCTACGACTGTGTTGGGGCTCCTAAACCAAAGGAGTTGGAGTACTGTTTGTCTAGTATTTTGAACGACGACATTGTTACTTGTGTCTATACCATAGAAAAGATGAAGAGAGAAAACGGGTTGGCCCTGATTGACTTGATCCATGGGTTGGTCGAGCTATTGGAAGACTACGACATGAAGAACTCTGTGGATATCAAATCAAACATTCTGATCAAACTAAGTGACATTGAATACGCAATGAGTAAGGGTGGGAACGATAAAATTCAAACAACGGCAATGATCGGGGTGATAAAGAAGAGTTTCCAGAATCACTGAAAGAAGTGATTGATGAATAGTTTAAAGATAAATCACTGTACGAATGTAACATATATACTTTATATTTAAAATCTAATTATAAATATAAAATTCTTAGTTTTGATAAGTATTGTAAGCCCACAAAGTCACATGATCTATTTTTTTTTTTAAAATCACGTGAAAGGAGAGAGAAAAAAAGGGGAGGTTTGAAATGAGGAAGGGATGATGATAATTTACAGCAAGGAGAAAACCCAGACATAGAGAAGTCTAATATTTAATAGACACATCTATCTTTTAAGATTATAATATATGGTGATATAGTTTGATGACCTCTATTTAATAGTATACATATAAATGACAATATACTAATTAGTCTTGGAAAAAATTCACAATAAGAAATCAACAATCAGTATCATTATGAGTAAAAATATCACGTACGTCAAAGGAAACCTTTTGAAACCAGAAACAGCAGAGTCGAACAAAAAAAGAATTATCATACATTCTTGTAACTGTGAAGGCTCGTGGGGTGGAGGGATTGCATTACAATTGGGTCAAAAGTACCCAAAGTCAGAGTTGGAGTACACCAAGATCTGCGACTACTTCAGCACTGCTGGTGAGTCGCAAAAGTTGTTGGGGAACTTTGTGATAATACCAAGCTTCCAAGACTCAAAAGTGTTGGTTGCCTGTCTCTTCACCAGTTTGAACCATGGAGAGCGCCACGACTCTGAGGAATCTATTCTGGAAAACACAAAAAAAAGCTTGAACAAACTGGTCACATACATTGCAAACGGCAAAAAATTCTGCCCACCACCAACTTCCCCTTCAAAGGAAGAGACCATCATAGAAAGTAAGATTTCCAAGCAAAGATACAATCCAGGTGATAACGAAAACGATGACGATCAAGAAGGTTTAAAGCTTTTGCTTGAGTTGATGAATGAAGAATATTTCTCTCAATTCAATGAAATCAGTGATTTGAAAAACTTTGAGTTACAAATGCCGAAAATCAACAGTGGTATATTTGGTGTTCCTTGGGAAAAAACAGAAAACATTATTAACAAATTGCCTTATGAATTTACTGTTTACACATTATGATCTACTGAAATTTGATAAAAATAATCTCCGACCTGTGTGGGGTGGATTTTCATTTTTTTAAAATCAAACTACATACACAACTGTATTTATCTTTATGTATATCTTAACTACACTAAAAATTAGTTTGAATCATTATTAAGATCTTTTCTTGCGAAATCTCTCCAAGTTTTCATTTCAATTTTAGAATAATCAAAGTTGTCGGAGTTTTTGTTCAGTTCAGTTTTTCCACCAACATTTAGATTTTTACTTGTGTTGTTTCCAACAACAGCGCCATCTGGATTATCACTATCCTCCTCTGATTCTTGCTCCTCTACACAACGTGTTTCACCCCAAGAAAAATCATCAAATTTCCAAAAAGCATAACTCGGTAATACAAAATTCCATATCGGTAAAGCTATTATATATATAACCATCCAAATCAAATAAGAAGGTCTGGAAGCAGTTACAACAATTAAAACGGCAGGCAACCCCAAAATGACAGCCAATAAAATTAAGGTCAATACTGGTGTAGGATAACTAAAAATTGAGTAAAATATAATGTATATTGTAAAACTAATCGCCAAAGGTAATATGATTGCTCCCAACAACTCAATCAATATGACAAATTGCATAGAAAAACAAAACACCCCACATAGATCATTAATAAAAACTAATTCCATTAAATTGTGCACTGTGGAATTGATCCACCGACGCCTTTGAGACAACAAAACAGAAAATTTATCAGGAACCAAAGTCTTGCAAGCTGCTTTTGGAACAAATACTTGCTTTCTTTTAGGGAAAGTTTTCAACATCAAAGAGGACAAATATCTGTCTTCTCCCAATAGTAGCAAATTTTTCTTATGTAATGTGTTAGTTACGTTATCACTGTATCGTTCAACAATATCAGGATTTGCAAGTATAGGCACCCAATATCCATCGGATCCCTTTGGTGATTTGATTCTATACATTGAAAAACACCCGGGCAAACACGTTACTGATCCAAAAACTGACTCAAATCCCTTGGTTTGATGATGTGACACAAAATATTCAAAAACTTGGATAGCACTAACCCACGAAGCGGTCTTATTAGCTATTTTCGTTTCTCCACAAAGACCCATTATTTCAGGATCTCTACACATTTCAGCAATCATGTGCTTCAAAGAATCAGGATATACTTTGGTGTCAGCATCAACCATCAACACCGTCTCATAATAAGTACTCATAAGTCCAGTAAGACACCAAATGTTTTTTAATAGCTGATATTCAAACACTGACATTCTCTCTTCAAAAAATAATTTTTGAAGAAATGACATCAATATAACTTGGGAGTCTCTTTTTCCTCGGTTTCCTGGCTTTGGGTCTGTCTTTTCACTTTTTGTTCCACACTTTACAATACATACCATTGGAACTTTTTGATGATATTCTACTGGCATAGTTTGTTTATCAAATTTGTAATAGCCACTGTATATTTTCGCCATGTTGTGTCTTTTTGATCGAGCAGCAACTGCAATATAAGAATATGGCTTAACTAAATCAGGATCAATAACAAAGTTTTCCATCATTCCCAATACAATGTCTGGCGTAGTCTTATCATTCCCAGACCCTTTTATAATGCCATCACAAACACACATTATTAACTTATGAGTGTTTGGATAATCCGTGACAGCCAATGAATCGAATGTTGTTCTTAGTCCATTTTCATCTTCAGAATAACAAGTAACAAAACATATATTGTGAATTAATGGGAACCCAAATGGCATGTAATCTGGTTTGGGTTGTTTCAAAGCTATTTTATTTACCCAAGATGGATCTAGTGTTTTATCAAACCAATCTGATGCAGTTTGTGCTTGTTCAATGTCTGAATTAGGTGATCCAATTTTTGAGTTTAAAAATTCTTGTGTAGTCATTGTTGTAAACCTACTTTGAGAAACTTTTTTTATGTCAACTAAGCTTGTGTCATTGCTTAAATTTTTTGATTCAGCTTTTATTGGAGTTGTAGCTTGTATATTTTTTGACCATTTTTCAATTTTTTCTTTTAAACTTTGATAGTCTTTATTATTCATTTCATATACCCCTTGTTTCCTAGCCACGATCCATCTAAAATAACAAGCAATAAAAAATTTAATAAAAATAATGCTTAATATGAAGCTCAAAGAAACGTACAATACTATTTGAGACGTAATACATCCAATTGACTCTGCATCAATGACTCCTACTTTTGTGATTTCTACTAGACAATGAGCAAGAACTTGGTCCCTTTTATAATTACTTAATATTATTGAAATGTCAGATCCCTTCAAATTAAAATTTCTAAAGTATTGAAATTCTAATGGTAATTTTAAATTATCAAACTCAAACAAATTTAGTACATCTAAATCTAGAACATGTTTATCAAGAACTACCAAATTTCTTTTCGATTTTTGCAAATCTTTCCATTTGTAATAAACATCTGAATTGACACTCAAATTGTAAAAACTATTTTGAATTTTGCTAGATAATAAAAACTCTCTTTGTATAAGAGTATCTTGACTATTTTCATATTTATCCCATGTTCCATTGATATTTTTAAGAATAAATGGAAAATATCTGGCAACATTGCCATTTGCATCTACAGGTATCGAACAATTTTTTCTTGGCGTAATCACATGCTTACAGTTTCCGTTAGTGTTTTGAAAAAAAAGTGACAAATCCTTTCCTTGGTTATCCTGTAACGTATCAAAAATGGCTTCAATGTTTGATTTTTTATATAGTTGATAGTCAAATGCTCTTCCATGAGCAACCACAAAATGGGATGGTATTTCAGTATAATGCAATCTTGGAGTGGCTTCCGGCCTGCATATAGTTTTGCTGAAACCAAAAGTTAAAAATGCGACAAATATTCCACAGTAAAAAATGATTGATAGCAAAGCAATTTTTTCTCTCCAAGCCATTCTCCTGTTTTTGTCTTTAAAACCAAATAATTTTAAAGCCGGTGAAGGTGCCCATGCTGTTACCACGTAACAGTATAATTGCCAAAGACCAAACTTTCTTTGATGTTTAGTTTTCTCAGTTTTCCTGTTAATTTTTTTTATTGTCTCTGACTTTGGGGACAAGAAACTTTTAGTGTTATAATTTTTATGTTGATTTTTTAATCTTGAAGACTGCAATTCAAAGTCAATATTTCCCTGTGGCGACAATGTGCTTTTTTGTTCAGCATTTGCACTTTTAATGCTTAAAGTACTGTTGCGTTCATCAAGCACAGAATGTTGTAAGTTGTCATCATCGCCGTTTAAACTTTTTAAAAACTTTGAGCCTTTTTTAAAAACTTTCTGTGGGCTTGTATTCATATCAACATTTTTTTCAACATCAAAAGTCAGATCTAGAAATGACAATTCTTCGTCATTTCCACTGTCCTTGAACAAAGATGTGACGTCATTGTCCTTATTTGCATTCATATGGTTTATAATGCTATGCTTTGATGTTAACCTTTAATTTTTGTTTTTATTATCATTTGCGTTTATGGATATGTCATTACCTTGAAATATTCCACATAGATCTCCTTTTAACAAATGTTTTTTAGCACAAAAACAAGCGCTGACACCAGTTTTTACTTTTTCTTTTCACCAGGCCTCACGATTTGCTAACTTTATTTGTCATTAAATTTTCTACGGGCGTGTGGTCTAGTGGTATGATTCTCGCTTTGGGTGCGAGAGGCCCTGGGTTCAATTCCCAGTATGCCCCTTTAAAATTTATTTTTTTTTTTAAGTTTTTTTTTATTTTTTTTTTTTTGATCAAAAAAGATTTGCAAACACAAGTTTTTAGATTTACAACAGTAAAGTAAAAAAGGGTATATGATTTTAAATGATGAAGATATATACAACGTGTAGTATATATGCCTAAATATATATATAGTATACAAGAAATGTAGATATGATTTTACTCACTTGAATGATTATTTTTTGTTTTTGTTTTTTTTTTTCTATGTTGACTCATTTTTCAGATTTTTTAAACCATTTTGTAATATTAAAAGATCCACGCAAACCACTCCCATTTCTTTCAAACTTGTGTTTGAAACTAACAATACTTCTAAAATATTGCATGAACAAAAACAAAATAGAGAAGAATGCTCTAAATAATGCCAAAGCTGCAACACTGATCAAGACAAAAACCAGGTATTTGTTTTTGTACATGTCTTTAGGGCCATAGATTTGTGTGATGACCATACACAAAATTAAATTAGATAACATCCACAGCGTAACAATTCTAGTTCTGATATCTCTATAATAGTCGTTATTTTTTTCAACAGCATCGACTTTTTTCTCAACAATTTCATCTTCTTTCAATCTGTTTCTAATCTCAATATATTTTTTATCAATATCTTGTGGCCATTCAGTACCTGTGATGACAGTTTTACCGTCAGGACCGGCTTTAACAACAGCTTCACTTTTTGGTTTTTCTTCTTTAGTAGAACCTTTAGTACCCCATGAAACATCGTGAGTGTTACAAAAAGCAAAAATTTGTAAAGTGCAGATGTATGTTGGAATCATTAAAAAGTACTGAACAGCAGAGTGGAAAATGTGCCATGGATCCAAGTACATGAAGGATGTGAAAACATATAACCCGTATGTACTCAGCATAGATACAACAATTCTCAAAAAAGATAAGCGAGTTTCGTCGTTTTTCTTTAAAGTGGAAATAGAGAAATACAACCCAGTAACAATTGCAAAAGTACTACAGATACTTAAGATGACCATACTAGTTATGAATAAATGATTGGCACCTTGTGGTCTATTACCCATGGAAATAATGAACAATGTGCAAAGAGTGGAGATTAGTAGGTATTTGAAAAAAATGAACAAAGCAGTACCATGTTTAATTAAAATAGTCATTGAACCAGCCAAAAAATAAAAAGTTAAAAAGAAATTACCGATGGAAAACCAGGAAAATAGAAATTGGATGAATTGATATAAAAATTCAATGTGGAAAAAGAATTTTCTAGTTCTAGAATGTCTTGTGTTCCAGATTTGGTAAAAATGTAGTTGAGAATATAAAGCAGCAAACATTGCACCATTTAACCATCTTCTTCTTTGAGAGATAAATTCAGGAGCTTCTTCAGGAACATCAGTTTCACCAGTAGCTTCTTTGACATATTTTAAAATCCATCTGGAATTTCTTTTAGCGACTAGTTCCCAACATAAAATTCTATCTTCAGCTAAATACATGTTGGCAGTGAAAACATCACTTTCAGCACCGTCTTGTTTTTCACCTAAAAAGTATGAGTGCAATGGACCTGTACCGTCTTCGTGATTTTGCAGAGCTCTATAACGGTATGCAGATAAAGCACCAGGCAAAACACTGATATAACCAAAACACGATTCCAATGGTTTGTCTAGAATGTTGGACATTTTATATTCAAAGTTTTGGGATGCAACTAATGGATTGATCAATTTAGAACCGTATTTACCTTTCATGGCTTTAATTTGACCAGCAACACCGGCAACGTTGGAGTCTCTGTCAAATGCTTTCCACATGTGGTACAAGGCACTGTCGTTTAGTCTGGTACCCACATCAACTAAACTGACAACTGTTGGGTCTAAGATAGGACAAAAACCATTCAGAAACCATCTATGAGAGTTGATTTTTTTTTGATTTTCTTCTTTCAAACAAAAAACAATTTGAACTGGAACAATGTCTTTGGAAACATAGTTCAATGTGTCATCGATAGAAATTTGGGTAGTCAACTCAAAAATATGAGCTTTGACTGCTTGACCATTGACTGTGTTTTTGGCCATGTCTTCTTGGTAGACACCCAAAGAAATTAAATAATCTAAAGACCCTCTATTGATTTTAGATCTACCATCACTCACAATGACAACTTGAATTTTTTTCCAACCATTAGGACCCCAAACTTTGGATTTTTCTCTTTTACACAGGTAGCTGACGTTTCTCATGATGGAGTGCATTGTTCTTGCCAAACAGTATTTGTCTTCGTTATACATAGTGACACAGACTGCAATTTGGCATTCTCTGTTCATGTCGGCAAATCTTAAATTGTAACCTTCGCTAACAAAATCATTTGGATCGGTAGTACAAGCTGTGTATCTCATTTCAGTGAATTCTGGAGAACTTCTGTTTGGTAGAACATCTAAAATACCTCTTGGAATAGGATTATCCAGAGTCAAGATTTTATTAGCTTTTTTCTTTGATGGTTTTGGTCTAACAGTAGAATTACCTCTTCTGATGTATTTCAATTCAGGGTGATGTTGATGAAATTTTGTTTGTTGAAATGTATCACCACTATAAATAGTTGAAGCTTCGTCAAAAGATTTAGCAACAGAGGATAAGTCTGAAGTAGAAACTTGTCTGTCATAAGTGGTTGAGACTTCACTGGCTAAGTCAACAACATCGACTTCAGTGTATTCATCTTTTTCATTAAAGTTGTCTTCAAAGGCAACGTTATTTCCAGATCTTGGAGGATATGGTCTTTTTTTACTAGGAGATTGTTGAATATCGTAAAAATCAGAATGTTCTTGGTCATGACCGTGGTAAGGTAAATCTTCGTCTGAATCATCGTCAATATTGATGATAACTCTTCCATTTCTTTTTGGTGATTCCATTCTGGTGGCTTCATGTCTTGGGATATGTGTGTTGATTGGCAAAATATGTTTTCTTCTTGGAGAGTATTTTAAAGCAGCCTTTGAAGGAGAGGCAGGTGGAGTGAAATCTGGGTATCCATTTGTTGGGCCCCAACTTGAAACTTCAGACGAGTTGTCTTGAACATAATTTTGTCTCTCTGGAGATCTCAAAGCTGTTCTAGTATCTAAAAAAGGATTCTTCATTCTTTTAGAACTAGTGTTTTTGCAGAGGTTGTTGGTTTATTCTTCTTTTTTATATTTTAATTTTGTCTTATATATTTAGAAGGCATACTATTACATTTCACGTAAGACAATTAGAGTGTGAAAATAATTCATCAGATGAAGACTACTAAAAATAGGGTTAGTCAAGATATATATAACGATTTTTTTCAAAGTACTTGGAAGAAGTTTAGATTGACAATTTGATATAGTAATAAATGAAATGAGGTTCACGGAAACGATTTTTTGAAATTGTTTACCTTTTCGATAGATTTGGGCATTCGGATTTGTTTACATGTGTTGCCTAATTAGGAGAGTAATTGGATTTCCTTTGGTTGTTTTTTTTAACCGAAGGCCGAGATATTTAAATTTTTCAGAATCAGTAAAAAATATTCGGCATATTAGTCCGAATGGTATTTGGTTAAATATCAGAAGCAGTTTCTAGAACATCCTTAGTATCAAGAGACCAAGGCAAACTGATAAGTATGTTTGCTAATCATTAAACTTAAAACATTACAATAGATTTTAATTTATGTATATATTTTCCTTGTTTTTTTTTATTATTTCTTTATCATGTTTTTCTTTTTCTTTAACACTTTACCCTTTTTCTCTTTTTTCTTTAGAGGCATGGAGGTATTGATTAGATGCAAGTTTTCTACGCACGGGACGTATGTAGACTCTAGGTATGGTATAGACACGTCAGGGACGTTTGTGTGGACGTGTATTTTCAAAGAGCCTGGGATATTGTGACCCTTTACGATGAGAATGCCGTAGTGGTAGTCGCCGTCTTCTGGTTGTGTTTGTGCAGCAGCCGAGTTTTCTGCCTGTGGGTTTGTCTGTGGGTATGGTATGTTTTCATTAAACATGTCTAAACTAGACTTGGGTAGCTGGATCAATCTTGTCTTGTTTTGCAAGCTTGGTCTGCAGTTTCTAGAGGCTATAAGCATTGGAAGATGGTGGTGGAGGACTTTGGTCAATCCGTCCTTGTTACAAACAAAGACAAAACATGGTTCATCTATCTCTGATTCTAGATATTGCATCACTCTGTTGAACCCATAAACGATGTCGACAGGGCATGGCAGATCAATGCTCCCATTCGACTGAGTATTCATTTGATGAAACTGCTTGTATGTTTTCAAGACAGATAATTCTAGTAATGATTTGATCTCTTGCTGCGAGTTGACGTGTGGGAATTTGCTCGCATCGGTGTATGGATTTTCCAAAATAGGTTTGTATACTTGTCTCTTTGTGGCTACCAAATTTTGAACGCTTTTTAATGACATTGTGGTGTATTCTTTGTATTTTTACTAGATGTGCTAGATGTGGGTATTTCTTATTTGTGTTCTCTCCTACCTCATTACTAAATCATCTATAGTCCCTAAACCTCTATCACACGATGAACAAATCAAACATGATGAATGTCAAAAGAAAAAAATACAAGGAAATGAAAAACCTGGACACCAAAAAAACAAAAATAAAAAAAAAAAGAAATACATTTTTATAACTTTTGCACGTGACTGCTACTGTCATGTGATATTCAATATGTCTAGTTGATGTTAGTATAAATACAGTTTATAGGGAACGTACAGGTAGTTTATAAGGATATTATTATTATTATTATTATTATTACACAACTTTAAGCAATCACAGCTCGTCATCTGGGTTGATGACCCTCAACCCACCAGCTGGCCTGCCATCGTCAAACTCATCGTCGTCGTTTTGATCTTCTTGGTCAGACGAACTGTCATCTGAAACAGGATGCATGATGGTGCTATGCGACAGTCTGCCGTCCTGTTCTTCTTCGTCATCGTCGTCGTCATCCGCGTGCATAAAGATATTGGTTGGTTTTTGCGGCGTGTCAAAATCAGGATACTCTTCGTCGTCGTCGTCCTCGTTCTCGCTTCTGTCTTGGGTGGTTGGAGCAAAACTTTGATTGTCGCCGTTCTCAAAATTGAAAGCATCATGGCCAGATCCACTTGCTGCAGTAGTGTAGTCCGCAAAATCGTCGTGGTCGGTGTAACTATAGTCGTGGTCGTCGTCGTGACCATTAGTATTATTGTAATCGTTGTCCCCGTCGGAGATCCTTCTGACAGTGGATCTGTTGGAAGACATACTTGGAGAAGACGCGGTTAATGCAGCTGCAGCTGCCAACATCCCTGCCTGCGACGTGTCTGGGTCTTCTGCCAAACCAAAAGAATAAGGCTGGTACTGCTTCTTTTCTTCCATGTCTGGCTCCTTGTTTTTCTTGTGGTGTCTGAACCAGAAAAAAAAAATGACTGCACCAATAACCAAAATACCACCAACAACACCAACAACAATTCCAACAATAGCACCTGTGGAAATAGACTTGCTTGCTCCTCCAGTAGACTTGTCGTTATTGTTGTTACCATTACCAGAAGAGTCCCCTGTCGCCTGACTCGAGCTGGTAGAGTATGTTTGTGTGACCATGACAGTTTGCACCACATTGGATGCCGACTGAGTGCCTGATTGGGACTGACTAATGGTGGTCAGCACTTTTGATACAATGACTTTTGTAGAGTGACTTTGTGATGAGCTAGATGAACTTGAAGAAAAAGTTGAAGAGGAAGTTGAGGGAGTCAAAGTTGATGTGGAAATAGTAGATGCCATGGATGTTGAACTAGAAGAAGAGCTAGTACTACTCGAACTACTCGAACTAATAGAACTACTAGAACTACTAGAGCTACTAGAGCTACTAGAACTACTCGAACTACTAGTAGTACTACTAATAGTACTTAAAATGGAACTGGTAGAACTAACAAATGGACTACTCGATGAAATAGCAGAAAAACTGGAAGAAGACTCAGAGGAAGAAGAGTCTGCGTTTTGGTTGACATAGACGTCAAATGAACTCTGACCACCACAGGTTATGGTCCCGTACCCATAGCAAGGGACGTCGCACGATCCTGATGTGTCTAAAGAGTCCAAAATGGAGGCGTCGTCCCCACAAAAACACGACTCCCCGTCCAACAATGCCACAACAGCCTTCCCACCACACTGCGACTCACAGTAGGAAGGAGTCTGCCACTCGTATGTTCCCTGTGATGACAAAAAAGACAGCAAATCTGAGCTGGAAAAACAACCCTTGTACTCGTACACGGCTGCTGCAGAGACCAGTGTAGCATCGTGGGTGTTTAATAATATAGTTTGCAATGAGCCAATTGCCAGGGACACTGAAAACAATGATCCTCTCATGATGGTATTCCCTTTCAATCTGATATTATTTTTTTTTTTTCTTTTGGTTTTTTGTACTTCTATCTAGTCTCTTTACTAGGTGAACTATATATAGTCTTGTATTATCAATAAATAATGATTGAAATAAAGGATTAAAAATATGAAACAACTGAAAACATTATATAAAATTTAAAACTAACAGTTTCAGGTTATTTTCGTGGCTGTTTTTCTGTTTTTCGTTCCCCATTGAGAAAAGGAATCTGAGTTGCAATATTTGAGTTTGTGCGGGTTATAACTTTTTAATTTCTTTCCATTTTTTAAAAAAAAAAAAATTTTTTTTTTTTTTGAAGAAACTCTCTTTGAAGAATAAAAAATTTTCAAAAATTTCATTCATCCCAACAGAACTGTGAGATTAAGACCTTATGAATTAGAGTGTTTCGTTAATATATATTTAATGATGTGTATAGTTAAAAGAAACACAATACAAACACATATAACCAAGCAGTGCAATGATGAACAAGATCACACAGTTTAGTTTGACATTCAAACGTGGTATCCAACTATTGGGTAACTTGCAACCTAGTGCCGGTTCTACCCATCCTGTCAAGAGAGTTGGTAGAGGTGCTTCTTCCGGGTACGGTAAGACTTCTGGTAGAGGTACCAAGGGTCAAAAAGCCCGTGGTAAAGCCAAGAGTTTTTTTGAAGGTGGTCAAACCCCAATCTATAAACTGTTCCCAAAGATTGGGTTCAAGCAACCGGAACAAAGAGAGTACAGCGAGTTGACTTTGGACCGTATTGCCTACTTCTACAAGAGCGGGAAATTGAGTGGTTTGCAAAGTATAGACATGAAATGCATGGTTGACATTGGGTTGGTCACAGGGATAGTGAAGCCAGGTGGGGTCAAGATCATTGGTGGGAAAGCCAAGGACGTGGAAAGTTATAAAGGGAAGTTGCCAAGCGGGGTTGTCTTTGAGTCCTGCAAGAGTACTGCCAATGCGATCAAGGCTATTGAGCAAAGTGGGTCCAAAATCGTGAATAGATTCTACTCTGAACTGAACTTGAGAGCATTGTTGAAACCAGAGTGGTTTTTGGAAAAATACAGCAGACTACCGTTGCCAAGCAGACCCACCAAAAGAAAAGATATCGAATACTACACCAGTTTTGAACACAGGGGTTACTTGAGTGAGCCTCTAGTTTCCGGTGAAAGAGACGTTACCTATGCCAATATGATCAAAGAAGCTAGGGAAAGAGGTTCTAACAGAGCTGCTGCACAAGCATCCAAATCTGCCATTTCTGGGTCCAAGAAGAAGAACGCCTTGGAATTGCAAATCGAAAGAATCAGAGAATCTGTTTCTTCATCGTCATCTTCCATCTCTGCTCCTGTTCATGAAGACTCTAAGATCATTGAATTGAAAAACCTATAAGCGGTAGAGTCTGGGAAATTGAATAAATGAATAAAAAAAACCCCGTGATCGGTTTATTAAATATATCTGTAAGTAGTTTTCAAATAGTATTTTGTATTTTATAATATTGATTAGTTATATATCTATATGATCTTGGTGTGCACAATTCACTAGTACAATTTTGGGTTGTGGGGATAATAAGGCCGGGGAACCAGATTGTGTGAATTCTGGCGTGTTGGCTGTGACGTTGTTGGTCATAGATAATTCGTTGGTCATATTAGCTTGCATTTTTCCTGGATTGAAGTGGACAGTAGTTAGAGTTACGATTGATTTATATTAATAATAATATATAAGTAGATTCTTGGTTTTTTGTATTTATTTATTTTACATATAATGTACAATTTAATTTCAATTTTTCATCGTGCGGAAAAAACTCTATTATAAGAGAAAAAGCATAAATCGTTGAAATGTCGTCGACGAATAGATTTAAATATGAATGGAAAATTTTTCACATAATTTCTTTTTCTAGTCGTTTCTTTTTCTGGTTTGTTGTTACAGGAAACCGTGGTGGTGTGGAAGCGCGGTGTATGGGTGATCTATTGTCACATGGGTTCTTTTGTTTATTTTTATAGATAGAGACTCACCCATTCCTGTAATTAATCTCTACAATTCGGAGTACAAATTACAGTTTGAAAAAATAAACAAACCAGAAAAAAAAAATTCCACAGAAAAAACATAGAAATAAAAACAAAAAAAAAAAAAGCACTCACGCTGGGGGTCGAACCCAGAATCTTCTGATTAGAAGTCAGACGCGTTGCCATTACGCCACGCGAGCTCAATTTATTAATTTTTTAAATGTAAAGACAGACCCCTCTCATGTAGAAGTTGAACTATTTGTTAAGGAAAAAAAAATACTACACGACCTCGGAGAGGATTGAACTCTCGATCTTGCGATTAACAGTCGCACGCCTTAACCAGCTTGGCCACGAAGTCGTAGTGAAATTATGATTTTGGAAAACCCTTTAAATTTCAACACGAGCAATGAAAGGTCAAGATTATTTATAAAATAATGTGATCTGTTCTTCATGGTCAGATATTAGATACAAAAAAAAAGCATACACACACATATTTCTATAGTTGGTTATTGAATTAAAGACTAAAATGCAACCACTGTGTATATCCCATTATCTTTTGAGTATATGAATTATAAGTAAGTAAAAAATAAAAAATAAAACCGACCTCGGAGAGGATTGAACTCTCGATCTTGCGATTAACAGTCGCACGCCTTAACCAGCTTGGCCACGAAGTCGTAATTTATACCTTTTTATAAAATCTGTGGACAACACACGTGAATTGGGAGAAAATGTTTTTTTTTTTATTTTTTTTTTTTTTATGTTTTTTTTTTGCCCTGTGAAAATTTGGGTACTTAAAAAAAAGCCCTGTTGTTATTATTCATACAAAAAATTTGTTCAATGTGTGTATCTGTGAGTGTTACAACTTTAAATTTTTTTTTTTTCATTTTTTTTTGGGTTTTTTCTTTCGACGTTTATATTTTGTTTTTTTTTTATGTCAAATATGTAAAAAAAACAATTCATATATAAACAGAGAGTGTCTTGATTGTTATTTGAGAAGTAGTATGATGTGAAATACTAAGTTAAGAGAACAATAAACAAAAGACCAAACCACCAAAACACAATACAAAACTAGGATTAGATTATTTTATTGAATATAGTAATACTCAATAATATAAGACAATTCAAGTATTGTATATATTGTACTCTCTGCTCGAACGAGATACATTATCACACATATACAAGGGATTTTTTGAAAAAAAATCAAAAACTTTTTGACTGATGACAATAGATGTTGTGCACCAGACTAGACGATCTTCGTTTTTACTCATTCATAGATCTATGAAGCATAAAATATACCCAAATTTCTGATTCTTAAAGTTTCTCCCCATATGTGTGTAATGTCTTGTGGTTTCTTTATGTATTTCACTCTACTCTACTGTACTCTACTGTACTCTACTCTACTCTACTCAACTCTACTCTACTCTACTCTACTCTACTCTACTCTACTCTACTCTACCTACTCTACTCTACTCTACTTTTCTCTAGTTACCCTACCTTCCTACCTACCTAAGTTCCTACCTAAGTTCCTACCTACCTACTCTAGTTACCTACTCTAGTTACCTACTCTAGTTACCCTACCGCCTACCACCCTACTCTCCCTACCTATTTACCCACCCACATAACCACCCACATAACCACCCACATAACCACCCACCCACCCACTCCTACTCCCACTCCCCCACTCCCCCCACCCACTCTTCCTTCGGAAAGAAAAATAAAAAAAAACCCTACGGTCTAAAAATACATTTCTCCTGAGTGTGTAATGTAATATTCATTTTTAAATTTCCTTTTTTGGTTATTTTTTGTATTTTTTTTGTATTTTTTTTTGTTTTTTTTTTATTTATTCTTCCCGTATTTCCTTCATGCTCTGCGTGTATTTGTGTGTGTTTTTTATTCATGAATATTTATTTATTTTATCGGATAAATTATTCCTGTCCCTATGAGTGTCTCTCTATTTATTTGTTTATATATGCATGTAGTATAATATCACATGATATTTATATTAATACTGTAAATCTCACACACACACACACTCTCTCTCTACAGTATTTTGTAAGGGGTACCTTGTCTTTTGTTTTATATATACTCTGTGTGTGTCAATATATTTATTGTAATTTGTTTCAGTCTCAGTCTTGGTAAACAATGCAGTCTGTACGTACTTTTTATTAAAACACTATATAGAATAAATAGTAAGAGATGAGATGAGGTTTTTGTTTACATACATTTACATATTTATATTTATATTAATATTTATAGTAGTAGTACTTGGAGATATGAGACTCTGTATAATTGTGTAGATCTAACAAAAAGTTATTGTGTTTCTTATTGTTGTTGTTGTTGTTGTTCTTTGTTGTTGTTCTTTGTTGATGAGAAAGACCAAAAGAGGCTTTTTGTGGTTGTTTGTTTGTCTATGTTTGTCTATGTTTGTTTGTATATAAAAGGAAGAGCATGATGTTATTTATATTTTAGAGTTTTTTTTTTTTTATTCTTATGTGTTTTTATGATTTACTATTTTGATACTTTTATGTAATAGATGTGTGTGTGATAGTATAAAAAGAAAGGAGAAAAAAAAAAAAACCACGTATTAAATACACTCATAATATATACACACACTAAAAATGTCTACTGAAGAACAAAAAATTACTGCTGCCGCTGAACAACAAGTTGAACAACAAGTTGAACAACAAGTTGAAAAAGTTGAACAACAAGTTGAATCTCAAGTTGAACCTCAAGTTGAACAAGAAGCTCAACAAGAAGAACAACAAGTTGAAGGTGAAGCTGAACAAGAAGAACAACAAGTTGAAGGTGAAGCTCAACAAGAAGAAACTGCTGTTGAAGGTGAAGCCGCTGAAACCAAAGCTGCCAACTTGAAAACCAAAGTCATCACTTTGATCAAGAAATACTTGAAAAAAGCTAAAACCATCTTTTAAACAGTGAGTCTGTGAGTCTCTCACACTTGTCTCTCTTTTCCATTGTGTTTTGTGTATTCATATCTATCTTTTAATAATATATAATATATATACACTACATCCTTTTAATAATTAATCAAAATTCAAATAATAATACAGAGAGTAGTTTTAGTAGTAGTAGTAGTAGTAGTAGTTTTAGTAGTAGTAGTTTTAGTAGTAGTAGTAGTAGTAGTAGTAGTAGTAGTAGAAGTCAAAGGGTCTTTGTTTCTTTGTCAGGGTCAGGCTGGGTAAATAAAAAAAGTGGGCTTAGTCACGTGTTGTTAGGTGAAAAAAGAAATTAATGGACCGGGTATCAAATACTTCTGGAAAAAAAACAGAGAGAAGAAAACAGAGAGAAGAAAAAAATTAATATTATTATTATGGGAATAACATAACATGGACATTAAAGTTAGGTTAAAGTGTGAGTGTATAAAATATAAATATTTTTATATGGGTCGATTGAAGAGTGTATAATGTATAGAGAGAATAAAATAGAGACAAAAAAAAAACATAAGAGACACAGATGAATAGTGTGCATACGCAAGGAAACTTGATGAAGGAGACAGGGAGTCACGTAGGACAAGTAGGACAAGGAAAAGAGTCGGGGACAGGGGGAACCAGGGCACTAGACGACCCGAACGTGTACCACTGGATCTGCCAGTTGACGTACGGGCCGCAGAGAGAGCAGGCGTTGTTGGAGTTGGGCCGGAAGAGAGAGCAGTACGACGACTTGGCCGTGGTGTTGTGGAACTCGTTCGGGGTGATGACCTCGCTCTTGCAGGAGATCGTCAGCATCTACCCGTGCTTGAACCCGCCGAGCCTGTTGACGAACCAGGTCTCGAACAGGGTGTGCAACGCGTTGGTGTTGCTCCAGTGCGTCGCCTCGCACAGGGACTCGAAGTTCCAGTTCATCCAGTCCCAGTTGCCGTTCTACCTCTTCCCCTTCTTGAACACCACCAACAAGTCGCGCTCGTTCGAGTACTTGCGGTTGACGTCCCTTGGTGTGATCGGTGCGCTAGTCAAGAACGACAGCAACGAGGTCGTCCAGTTCCTCTTGAGAACGGAAATCATCCCCTTGTGTCTAAGAATCATGGAGTCCTCCACGGAGTTGAGTAAGACGGTGGCGATCTTCATTTTGCAGAAGATCATCATGGACGACAACGGCTTGCACTACATATGCTCGACCCAGGAGAGATTCATGGCTGTTTCCAACGTCTTGAACCACATGGTCGACCACATCTTGGAGTCCACGAAGAACCCTACTACTACTACTACTACAACTGCTACCACAACGACTTCTCCAGAGCATGGCAGCAAGAACGACCCGCAACAGCACCCGAGCACCACACCTCCAGCTAGATTGTTGAAACACATCGTCAGGTGCTACCTAAGGCTAAGCGACAACTTGGAAGCAAGACAATTGCTAAAACACGTCTTGCCTAGAAGTTTTGTTGAAACAAACACAGCAACAACAACACCACCAAACATATCAAAGACCGGAGGACAGACCATTGCTGAGATATTGAGCGACGACGTCAACACTAGGAAGTGTTTGACCCAATTGCTAGCAACTCTAGAAGAGTGATATCTGTGTGTTTCTATTGACTACATATATATTATATACATACATAAAACATAATATCATTGAAATATTCCAATACAACTTTTGTTGTAGTACTCTGTACTCTTGTTGATACTAAACACTATCACGTGCCCGTTAAAAAATGTAGTGTATGGGTGTAATTGTTTTTTTCAAATTTTTTTTTTTTTTTCCTGTCTCTTTCTCTGTCTTCTCACTGTGTGTGTTTGTTGTTTTGCTGTACTTCTCCTCAAGTTAAAACAAAAACAAGAAAAAACAAGAAAATTTTTTTATTGATCCTTTATTTTTTCTATAATTAATTTTTATAACTATAGTGTTCTCATGTTAATGTATATTATTAGCTATTACTTCTAAGTAAACAACAAGAAAACCCAGAGCACAAAAAACAACAAGTCAACAATGTCTACCAAAACTTACAAGGCCAATGCCGAGGGAGACCAAATGACAATCTACCAAGATTGTTTGACTACTTTCAACGAGACTCCAGTCAACCCTAAGAAATGCAGAATCTTGTTGACAAAACTATACAACATCTTGATCACAAGGGGGATCACTACTTTTAACACTGCCGAGTCCACCTCTTTGTTTTTCTCCATTTCCAAATTGTTCCAGCACCAAAACAACGACTCCTTGAGACAAATGGTCTACTTGGTCATCAAGGAGTTGTCCTGTGTCAGTGAAGACACATTGATGGCTACTGCCTCAATCATGAAGGATGTTCAACACGTTGACTCCATTGTCAAGCCTAACGCTGTCAGAACGTTGACCAGAGTGTTGGACTCTTCCACCGCGTTCAGTGCAGAAAGATTGTTGAAATCGTGCACCATTTCCAAAGACCCAAGCATATCCTCCGCGTCTCTTGTTTCCTCCTACCACCTTTTGCCAATTGCCGACCAGACAATCAAGAGATTGAGCAACGAAACCATGGAAAACATCGAGGCCTTGAAAAACTTTGTCAGCTACCAGCCTTCCGGGTGCGAGGTGTCTGTTTTCTACCCTCAGTCCAAGTACATGTCACAATTCCACTCTCTAGGTGTCACTTATCAATTGAAGAAAAACGACAAGATCGGGTTGATGAAATTGATCCACCAGTACAACCCATCCACTTTGAAAAACCAGTTCGCTCTTGTTGAGTGGTGCAGATTGATTGGCCAATTGATCGAAAGAGACCCATCTCTAGTCCAGGAAAACGAATACGAAAGACAACAACAACAACACACTGGTCAAAGAAACCAGAACAGCGCAACAGATGCTGAAAACGACAACGAGTACATCAACTTCTTGAGATGGGGGTTGTACAAGAAAATCGAGTCTGTCCAATTGGAAGTTTGTAAGATTGTTTTGAAATTTAGAATCGTCAAGTTGATCGATTTGACTTTTGAAACTTTAAACAACTTTTTAAGTGTCCCAAGAACTTCAACAAGATTTGCCTCCATCAAAATCTTGAACCAATACGCCGCAGTCTACTCAAGCAACTTGAAATTGTCCATCAACGCAGAATTGGAAAACTTGGTCAACGACTCAAACAAAAACATCTCCACATACGCCATCACCACTCTATTGAAATCAGGGGACGCATCAAACATTCAAACTTTGATCAACAACATTCAAATCAACGACGTTTCAGACGACTTCAAAGTCATCATCATTGATTCTTTGAAATCCTTGGTTTTCAAATTCCCAGAAACTATCTCCAAATTCTTGATCGACTTGTTGAAAAACAACGATGGTTCTGTTGTTTTTAAGACCAAGATTGTTGACTGTTTGGTTGATTTGTTTCATAACGACGATTTCAACAAGAAACATGAAGTTTTGGAAAGTTTGTGTGATTTCATTGAAGATTGTGAGTACACAGAAGTCTTGGTCAGAGTCTTATACGTTTTGGGTGAATACGGTCCTAAATTGGATTTGGAAAACAGTTCCTTATACGTCAGACACATCTACAACAGAGTCAACTTGGAAAATTCTATAATCAGATCTGCAGCTGTCACTGCACTATCTAAATTCCCAAATTTCACAAAACCTTTACTAGAAAACATCAGAGTAAACGACATCGACGATGAAGTCAGAGATAGAGCTTCTATTGTTTTATCTAGAAGCTCAATCAACAAACCCGCCACTGTGAAAAAACCACACCAAGTTTCCAACGATCTGAGAGTCTTGGAATCCAAATTGAATATTTATTTGAAAAACGGGGACTTTGCCACTTTCGAATTACCCGTTATCAACGAATCTGCATTCTCTTCCAAAAACTCTAAAGACAACAACCATAAACACAACAACCATAGCAATCACGATGTAGATATGTTATCTGGTAACGAACACAGTCAATCTTCCAACAAAAATTCGTACGAAGATGACGAAGAATACAAGGAATTGATAGACAAAATCTATGAAAAATTCGGTGGTGCTGCTGAATTGGGTAAACTGATTTCTATTTCCCAATCAAAAGAATTGACCGACTCAGGCAGTGAGTTTGTTGTTTACGGGAACAAATTCAAGTTTGAATTGAACGACCGCGTTATTATCAACTTTAAAATTGAAAACACTTTGGATTTTGCTGTGCAAGATTTGAAAGTCGGCGACTTTGAAGAAATCCAAATCAGCAACTTGGAGCCAAACGAAAGAACAGATGTCTTTGTTGACGAAGCTGATCTAAACAACGAATACGTTTTGAAATTCATGGCCGATGGATTTGAAGAAATCTTTGAATTCAACTCCTTATAATAAAAATATGTATAAACAACTCTTTGAGTAAAGTGTCACTTTTTTTTTTTATTTAAACCATTCACCATAGGTATATATCCTGATATATATTTTCTAATATTTTTTAAATATATGTACAATACACAATACTATTTGTATGTTTTTATGTGTTTCTTGAAACAACTCTGTTGGAGAAATAATGATTAAAATTTGCAAAATCTTTAATGTTGTTGTATTTCGTTGCAGAAACAAAACCAGTATATAAACTTTTAAAAATGATACCAACTCAACTGAGTAATTCAGCCACAGTAGTACAGTGGTTAGTATATAGGTTTTCCATACCTAGGACCCTGGTTCGATTCCTGGCTGTGGCAGATATTACTTGGTTTTTTAATTTTTTTCACATGTCATTGGACTCACGTGACTCAAAAATTTTAATATTACGCTTTAATTCAACAGAGTAATCAGTATAACATCAGCTGCCAAGTTTCTTGTTAAACTATCACCATATACACACCTACATATCGATATATCCATGCAGAATTTGTTTCTCAACATCGGTCAGCTTTCCATGTTGACGTCTTCATCTTGGAGCCTATAATTTATGCTTTGACTGATTGTCTTGTCACTATTTCTCTGTCTCTCGACATTTTCTTCTTCTTCCTCCTCCCCGTCCTCTTCAGTAAAATGCTCGTCCTCTGTCTGGTTCTTATCTCTCAATGTATTGATATGCTCAACAACAGCCTTGTTTTCCACCCTGTACAACCTGTTTGTGAAAGGACACACTTTTATCCGCAATCTCTTGTTTAGATGTTTCACCATAGGATCAAATACAGGCTTGTCATCGATAAGCTCATATTGCTCGCTCATCTCTGGCGTCATAGACTCTTCTCTACTTTCAGGATCACTCAACTCTTTACTGTCATTGGTGATCTTACTACCCTCACCACCAATGATACTGCCTATATCTGGTTTAGGAACATGCACTTCTTGTTGTTCTTGTTGTTCTGACTCTGTCATCTTGATCCGGGACTATTTTATTTCTGCTATTCTTTTTTCAACACACCAAGTGTTTCAATTCAAACTTTGTAGATACACTTTCTTAAGTTTTATTCTTAGATCTTGATTTGTTTAAAAATCGTATAATTGGTTCCCCCCCTTTGTTATTATTTCTTACAACAACAACCAACATTATCATCATCATTCGTAATGCTGGTAACTCCGTGATCTCTGTGCTTTTTTCTTGTTTTACATACCCGCACCAATTATAAACATACCCGCAACATCAATTTTTCTGTTTTGTCTTTTCTTTTTTTGTTTGCAAAAAAAATTTTTTTTTTTTTTTTTTTTGGGAAACTTTTTGGAACTTTTTTCCTGAAATTTTTTTTCTTGACAAATTTGGGTTCGTAGCTAAGAGACAGTTTTTCCCATTGACAAATTGTTCAAGACATGATGTTATACGATGGTATGATTCTATGATTACTGAATTTCAAAAAGACACTTAATTTTAAGGTTCAAGAATTGTTCACACATACAATTGCAAGTTCATGTTTCGAAAGTTCAATTCCTGAGTCGTTGGTGTGGTGAAGTTATTGTATATAATCATTGCATGCCTCCTTTAAGTAATGTTCTTAATAATTGTAGTATATACTGTACTAAGAGAGTAATCGAAGAAAAAAACCATAATTCAAAACATCAAATATTAAAATGCCACCAAAGAAGAAGGTTGAAGAAAAAAAAATTTTATTGGGTAGACCAGGTAACAACTTGAAAGCCGGTATTGTTGGTTTAGCCAATGTCGGTAAATCTACTTTTTTTCAAGCCATCACCAGATGTCCATTGGGTAACCCAGCCAATTATCCTTTCGCTACTATTGATCCAGAAGAAGCCAGAGTTATTGTTCCATCCCCAAGATTCGACAACTTGTGTGAAATCTACGGTAACCCACCATCTCAAATTCCAGCCCATTTGACTGTTTACGATATTGCTGGTTTGACCAAAGGTGCTTCTGCCGGTGAAGGTTTGGGTAACGCTTTCTTGTCCCACATTAGATCTGTTGATTCCATCTACCAAGTTGTCAGATGTTTCGATGATGCTGAAATTATCCACATTGAAGGTGATGTCAACCCTGTCAGAGATTTGGAAATTATTTCCAATGAATTAAGATTAAAAGATATTGAATTTGCTGAAAAACATTTGGAAGCCATTCACAAAATCACCAAGAAAGGTGGTCAATCTTTGGAAGTCAAACAAAAGAAAGAAGAAGCCGTTTTGGTTGAAAGAATCATTGACTTGTTGAAAGACGGTCAAAGAGTCCACAACCAAGACTGGACCTACAAAGAAGTCGAAGCCATCAACTCTATGTTCTTGTTGACTGCTAAACCAACCATCTACTTGATCAACTTGAGTGAAAAAGATTACATCAGAAAGAAGAACAAGCATTTGATGTTGATCAAAGAATGGGTTGACAAATACTCCCCAGGTGATGTCATCATCCCATTCTCCGTCTGTTTGGAAGAAAGATTATCCCACATGACTGAAGAAGAAGCTGAAGAAGAATTGAAAAAAATTGGTACCACCAGTGCTTTACCAAAAATCACTACTACTATGAGAAAGAAATTGGACTTGATTTCCTTTTTCACCTGTGGTGCTGGTAAAGAAGTTAGAGAATGGACTGTTAGAGATGGTATTAAAGCTCCAGCTGCTGCCGGTGTTATTCACAACGATTTACAAAAAACCTTTATTTTGGCTGAAGTCATGAAATACGACGATGTTGCTGAAATGAAAGACGAAAAAGCCGTCAAAGCTGCCGGTAAAATGTTGCAAAAAGGTAAAGATTACGTTATGGAAGATGGTGACATTGTTTACTTCAGAGCTGCTGCTGGTAAAACTTAAGGAGAATAACCAAAGAAGTAAAAATTAAAATTAAAAGTTATCTCTGTACTATGATGATGATGATGATGATCTAATGTTAATACAGTTTTAGTTTTTTTTTTTCTTTTTAAATTTATCTCCTAAAAATAAAAATAATATAAAATCACTCTATCTTTTTATATATATTTATATATAATTATTTCTGTAATGTAATTCAGTTTTACGTATATTTAGAACTCACATATGTTTCTCTACATGAAAAAAATACTCAAATAGACATACAATTATGTATGTGGTGGGATTATAAACGATATAAATAAATAAATACATGAGTAAATAAGGCGTAAGATTTTTTTTTTTGTTTTTTTAATTGAAAACTATATATAAAAAAAGTTCATCATTCAACTTTTTAATTATAATTCATACCATTTCTTTTTGGAACGTTCGACTGGTGGTTGGTAGGCTTCAATGTGTTCTTGAATTTTGTTGGCCCCAGCAACACCATCGTATTGTCTGCCTAAAGCATTGATGAACTCACCTTCTGGGTCCATCAAGTAGAAGAAAATGGAATGGTCAACCAAGTAATCTTGGCCCGGTTTGACATTTGGAGGAGTAGAGAAGTAAACTCTGTAAACTTTACAGATTTGTTTGACTTGCTCGTAGGTACCAGTCAGACCAATCAATTTAGGATGGAATTCACTCAAATACTCTTTCAAAACTTCTGGAGTGTCTCTTGCAGGATCACAGGTGATAAAAATAGGTTGAACGTTCTTGATACCTCTTCTGTCCAATTCGTTTAGCCATTCAGTCAACTGGTCCAACTCTTCAGGACAAATATCCGGACAGTGAGTGAAACCAAAGTATATAATGTTGAATTGGTCTTTTCCTTTCAAGTTTTCTTGAGTAAACTTTTCACCATTGAAATCAATCAACTCAAAATCACCACCGATCAATGGTTTCCCGTACCCTCTATTACTTTCTGCTTCCTTTTGGGTTTGTAATTTTTTTTTCTCCTTTTCGAAAAAATAGTATAATGCACCACCAACAATTAATAGTAAGGCAGTGGCTTTCCAAGTAGCAAACTCAAAATCAGCTGCCTTTTCCAATTTTGGGGCAGTACCACCAACTGGTTTTCTACTTAGTGGTTTTGGTGCTTTACTGGCATTTAATTGTTGTTCTTGTTGTTGTTGAGAGTCAATGCTCTTGTTAAGCCTCTGGTAACTTTGAGTGAAAGATCTGGTCCCACATACTGGTAATGCAATTTTGCTGATAGTAGATGGTTTACTGAAAAATGGTAGTGGACTACTACACTTTATAATCTGTGTTTTTGCCAATGATCTAAACATCAGTAATTCTCTTTGAATAAAGCTATGTTTTCTTGGGCTCTCTCTTTCTTACATACTGCATTCTTAATACATAGATTCTATAATACATAGTACAAACTGTCCATCAACTCTCAACTAACATCCTTTTGATTGCCATATTTTTTTGTTTTATAAAATTTAAAATTAAAAAAAAAAAAAAAAAAATTGTAAGGACAGTTTTATACAAAATGTCGTACAATTTCGTGCAAACAGGGGGATGAGCAAATAAAATGTGAATATATAGTCTTGGATCATATGATCATTGATGCAAAGTCGAAGAAACCAACTGGATTTATATACATGACCAATTAAGAAATTGATTATAAAAGGAAAATCATCAAACGATATACTATAACTTTTTAACTAAAAATCTCTTAATTTTTTCGAAATTTTTTAGTGCCAACGAATGATCAAACTTGTTTGGTAATTTCAAATCTCTGTAATAGTAATTCCAAAATGATGAGTTGTTTATGATATTATGATTAGTTATACCAGTGTTATTCAAATATAACAAATTACGAGCTCTTGTGAATGCAACATATTTAACGTTATCCTCTTCACTCATGAACCCTGAAGTAACTTTTTTGTTTGTAGGAAAAAGAATAGCTGGTTTAATCCATGTCGGATCCACTTTATGTACAAACACAATTGGGTACTCTAAACCTTTGGATGCATGAATAGTAGAAACTTTGATAGAATTTTCATCCGAGGAGTCCAAAGTAACATCTAATCCTCTTTCAAAAAACCATTCCACCAACGACATGTTTTCAGGCAAATCTTCTGAACAGATCTTTATGATTTCTGTAAACTTATAAATTGTATTATCTGGTTCATTTTTCAAGTCATCATGCGATATAGTTGTTAATGTTTTAATCAACTCGATGGGATCAACAATGTCATGCAAGTTACGTAAGATCTTGTCTAACTTTTTGATTTTAGGGTTTTCCAAATCCCAGTCACACAATTTTTTCAATACCAATATTCTGTTAAAGTCATTATCCGTATTGTTTTTCAAATCCATTGATAATCTCATAATATCAATTAGCGTAGTCGTGAATTTCGAATATTTTAAAATTTTCTCATTAGGAATGTTGAACTTATTCAAATTGTTAACTATATGACTGACTTCATCGTTGGTTCTAGTTAAGATTGCAATGTCTTTGAATTGAACACCGCAACAGATCAATTTCGATATTTCGCCAATCATATCGTCATCATAATCCAAGGGTGGCACGTCACATTTTGGTTTGGTGTGTACAACCAGATTTTTTTCATGATTATTGCTTTCAAGAACAGCTCCATCACTGTCCATTTTGTTACTCGGGAGTAGTTTTTGAGTTAGTCCCAGTGTCGCATTTATGAAAGTCAGAATTTCAGGAGTTGTTCTGAAATTATCTTTCAATTCCATAATCTCATCATACCCTATGGATTCAATAGCTTGTCTATTGTTTCCTAAAAATTGATAAATTGATTGATTCATGTCTCCAAACATAATCAATTGTGAATTTTCCGAAATTTTCTTGATGAACGGAATCAAAAAGGGATACAAGTCCTGATACTCATCAATTATCACAACTTTAAACTGTTTGCACCATTCTGAATCTTCCATATATTGAATACTGTTTTTAATTAAATCGTAGTGACTATAAACTTTGCATTTATCCATTAGCTCCAGAATTTTCACCAAATCGTCATTATCTAATTCACCAGTTTCCCTGTACTTGATGATTGATTTTTCCAACGTTTTAGAACTTTTCAATTTTTTAGGAGCATACAACTGGTACAATGCTCTCCAACCATTGTCATCAATGACATTAACCCAGTTTTGCGAATCCTTGATCAATTTGTTTGCAGTGGAATGGAATGTTTTGATGCAACACGAGTATCTATACTTTTCATCTAAATTGGCCCGAACATTTTCCACAGATTTATTGGTTAAAGATAAAACTAAAATTTCATTGGGTTGTATGTTTTCCCTTTCAATTAAATGTTCAATTTTTTTTAGCAAAGTAAATGTTTTACCACTTCCAGGCCCAGCATCCACCCTTAATATATGTTTTGGTTTGTATGGATAATCAATAACTTTTTGTTGAGAAGGGGAGACCATTGTAATTTGTTTGTTGCAAAAGAAACAAAAATAACAAACACCAAAGTATGTCTTTATGATTTGTTGAGTTATTCCTTTTTGGTAGGTTTTAGTACCAAGTTCTCTATGTGTAGTTTTTCGACATTCTTTCTCGTGAAACAAATTCACAATAAAAAGTCCCTCCTTAATATATATATCTTCTTTTTTTTATAATTTTTTAGTTTAACATTGTTTTATAAATTTATTTAACATTTTTGATACATGTTATATACCTCTTCTTCAACTCTTCAATAATCGAATCATCTTCATCAACAGTCTTGTCATTATTACTACTTGTTTCATTTGCGCGTTGTTCCAGTAAATCTAGCAAATTCAATATTTTGTTATAAACGTTAATTTGGTATGTTTTATTACCCGCATGTGTTTTTTGTAAGTTAAATGTTTCAAAATTGTTTAAAATGTTCATCAATGACTGGTATAATGGTTCGACCTTTATGTTGTATTGTGAGGATAGAATCAATATACCTTGTAAAAAACTGACAAACTGATCAGGTTGCACCTGTGATATGTCAGTGACGTTGTTGACGTTGTTTATAATGTTTTGAAATTTCGGCCATAGTGTTTCAAGTAATTGTCCGTTCAAGTATTCTTCAAATGGGTCTGGTGACTTGTTTATAATGTCCCTGGTTGTTTCTTCAGTATTTTCTAAAGAGGAGATTTCATTATTCCAAGTTTGTTGTCTGTCAATGTATATTTGAGAAATTCTTATACATAATAGAATCCCATAAAAATCATATGTAGTGGCAGTTAGAGTTTTAGTAAACTCAATAGAAGTTTCAAAGACGTTCTCAAATATATGTTTCATTTTCTTCTTAATATCCCTTCTATCAGTACCATTTTCATTAGAGTCAGTAGTTTGTGTAGATGTTTTTTCATTAAAGTTAAAAAAATCTTCAATGAATTGTTCTTCAACTTGATAATTGTTCAATATACATAGATTTAAATTTTTAAATCCAATTTCCAAATAATTCTTCATGGTGTTTGTTTCAGCAATTTGAGAAACCATCACCGTATTGTTTTCTTGAGACAAAATAAATATTCTTTTATTCACAGATTGGAAATATTCATCAACAGAAAGTACAGATACAGCTCCCCCTGTAACACCAGTAAGCATCGAGTAATAGTAAGATAATTGTCCGTTAAACTTGTAGTTGATATCAATGGCATGGTACTGCATAATACTCAATGACCTGATGTATCTTGTGAAAAACTGGGTATAATACCATCTCATTGTGTTGCAATATGCTTCGAATAGTTGATGAGCCAAGTCATTTCTTTCCATTTGAAGTATTTGGAAAATTGGTTTGATGTCCAATAATTTTTTCTGTTCAACTTGTGATGGGTAAAAAGTCCTTAGTCTTTTGATAGAATCCACAATAGTTTTTTTACATCTTTCTAAAATAACATATTTTAGTATTTTCAAAATGGAATGTAGCTGGGTTTGTCCCTCCTCTTCAGCAGAAATGTCTTCTTCTTGTTTATGCCCATCTTCTTGAATATCAAGATCTTTAAGAAAGCTTAACACTTCCATTGCGTTATCACACCACTGTGAATTAATATTATGATGCATGATGTTTTCAATTAACTCTGGAGACAAGAATTTAAACTTTCCAATTTCTTGGTCAAGAGTTCTCAATTGGGTTTTGTTTTGCAAAGATTGTTCATTTAATTCCTCAGATTTCTGTTTGATATGGTTCAACTCTATAGATAAATCGTCAATATTAGTAATAAAGTCCATGTTTTCATTTTTGAAAAGATTTAAATTGTACAAAATAGTTTCAACCAATTTGTTTGTCTTTGACAACCCTTGTAATATTTTTGACAGTTCCTCAATGGTTTCACCCGATAGCAATGTATTAATACTAATATCATTATGCTTGTTGAGCGTAGACTCACTTTGAGTGGTTTCTTTTGAACTCGACAAAGAATCAACCCAATTCTTGTCTAACCTGTTCAATTTATTTGTTAAAACTTCCATGTATGTTTGCAAAAAAGTGTCTTTGTTTATTGCTTTATTTTTGTTGATTATTGTTCTTCTTCTATTTTCCTTTTCCTTATATAACTTTTGGTCAACCCAATTTGTTTTGCATGTCAGATCCGTCGTTTTTTTCCCTTACAACTCAATAATGAAAACAAATCATACAAAACCAAAAATAAAAATATCACGTGATTTAAACAAGGGCTCTTTCCACATATATATATAAACTAAAAACAAGAGTTTCCCCCGGGGGAATACACAAATCTTAATACAATACAGATAAACCTTTAATTTACATAAATGCATATTGTTCCCAATACTGAGCAAAGAAAACCAAGAGGTTCAAATCAATTTTTTAGTATCGAATATTTTTGCGACCAATGCTGCTAATTGTAAGTATGATCCGACCCCTTCCAAGATTCTCATGTGAGTGAAACCAATCAATTTCAACATTTCCAACCTGTGCACTTCTTTGATTTCCATCAAGTTTTTCACTACTCTGAAAAAAGTAGAAATGATATCTGTTGGAGAGTAACCGTTGTCCCACAACCCTTTTAATAATTGCAACGACGCTTCCAAGTCATCGTTTAATATGATTTTTTTCACAATCAACGGGTGTGGAGAATCAACAATCTTGAAAACATTGTCACCATTGACTAAACCAAACCCGGCAACTGTACTTTGTAAGTTGTTGATTGCCTGTCTCATGTCACCTTCAGCCGTAAAGATCAATGCTTCCAAACCGTCGTTCGTGTATTTGACATCTTTTTCCAGCTCGATGATTTCAAGCAATCTTTTCAAAACCTGCTCGTTGCTCAATTTGGTATATTTCAAAATTGCACATCTACTCTGCAATGGCTCGATGATCTTGTTAGACTGATTACAAGCAAAGGCAAAACGCGTAGAATTGGAATAAAGTTCCATAGTTCTTCTCAATGCCTGCTGGGCACCACTTGTCATCGAGTCACCCTCATCCAATATGATAATCTTGTGCTTACCAGGTGGCAAATTGACTTTTTTCTGCGCAAACTGCTTGATCTGGTTTCTCACAACATCGATACCTCTATCGTCACTTGCATTCAACTCCAAGACTGCATCCCCGTACAACTTGGGACCCAATAGCTCCATCGCCAAACAGTGCACACTCGTGGTCTTACCTATACCAGGCAGTCCACTAATAATCATATGCGGCATGTTACCGTTCTGAGCAATCACTTTCAATCTCTCTATGGTGTCTTCGTTCCCAACAATGTCTCCCAAGACTTTTGGTCTATATTTTTCCACCCAAGGCAATTCCAATTTGTTCAAAGCGCTCATTTTTGCTATTTTATCTTGATTGATTGATTGATTGATTGATTTGGGCTCTTTTTTTGTTTTATTATAATTATGTTTGACTATAAATTAAATTAAATATATAGACAGCCCTGTCTTTCCAATTGATTCCATTCAATACATACTTCTCACTGTAAAGAACATTTTTTTTCGTGTTTGGTGTTACTTTTTTTTTTTCTTCAATTTCTATTTTCAACACCAGTACATTTTTACAATAGACGTGGTTACGACACTGACGCGACGTTTTTATGTACAAAAATGAATTGTTAACAGATAGTTACCCTCTCCAATGTTTTTCCAAAATTTTTTTTTTTTTTTTTGTCTTTTCTTTTGTTAAAACGTCTGGCAAGTGAATAATTTCGATGCCATAGTGATACTGTATATCAACAGATGGAACTCAAAGTAGAGACTTATTATATATCTTAAGAAATTATAGTTAAAGTTATACACACTTGAATGGTTTATTTATTTAAGTTTATGTAAAAAAAGACACAAATAAAAACAACGCATTTATTAGTTTTATAAATAGGATGTCTGACCACATTGAAGAAACCAAACCACTTGAAGTCAATGAAACCATTGAATCTAACGTAGTTGATATCAAAGAAGGTGTCAAAGAAGATGTCCAAAAAGATGTCAAAGAAGACGTCAAAGAAGATGTCAAAGAAGATGTCAAAGACGATGCCCAAGAAGATGTCAACCCTAATAAGAGAAAAATGAACTCCTCATACGGACCTGTTCCTGAAGGGATGTCTAAATCTCAATGGAAAAAGATTTGTAAAAGAAAACAATGGGAATCTGAAAAAGATCAACATAGAGAAAATCTTAGAGCTAAAAAACAACAAAAGAGACAAGAAAGAAGAGCCAAATTACAAGAATATTTCGACAAGGGTGAAGCTATCCCAGATCATTTGAAAAGAAAACCAAGACGCCCAACAGTTGAGCAAGTTGACAGTGGCATCAAGATTGTTGTTGATTGTTCCTTTGACGACTTGATGAATGAAAAAGAAGTCATTTCTCTAAGTAACCAGATTGTTAGAAGTTACAGTGCCAACAGAAACTCTAAGCATTTTGCCCGTATCGAATGTACTTCTTTCGATAAAAGATTGAAAAGTAGATTCAACAACAAATTAAAAGACACCCATTATGAAAATTGGAACCACGTCAAATTCAATGAATCTGACCCATTGAAAACTTTGAGTGAAGAAGAAAAGAAAAACTATATATATCTAAGTGCAGACGCCACTGAAACTTTAGAAACTTTGGAACCAGGTAAAACATACTGTGTTGGGGGTATTGTCGATAAAGGCAGATACAAGAAATTGTGTTTGAACAAAGCTCAAGAACTGAAAATTGTCACCAAGAAATTGCCTATTGGGGAGTTTATTAAGATTAATGGTAGAACTGTCTTGACCACCACCCATGTCATTGAATTGATGTTGAAATATTTCGAAAACAAAGACTGGAAAGCTTCTTTCGAACACGTCTTGCCTCCAAGAAAACTAGGAACCAACGGGGAAGAAGGCGGAGACGAAGATGAAGCTGAAGAAGGAGAAAAACTAGCTAAAGAATTGGCCGAAGAAGTCAAAGAAGACACAGAAGAGGAAGAAGCCAAATAAGCTGCGGCATCCCACGTGATTGGAAAGATATGATGCATTGGACAAAAATTTTAATTTAATCAAAAAAACAAAAAAGTACATCTATAATCACCTAGACAAAAAAGCACGCGTATATATGAATGTAACTTGACTCATTTTTTACAAAGAATTACTGAACTTTTAAGCAATTGTAATTGAATTTAAATTAAAATCACGATAAGCCAATGTCTCTCGACAATTCCTTTAGGTGATTTATCCTGTATGTTAATTCAGCAGACAACCCATACACCACATTTTATTATTAAACAGTGGTAGAATTTCCGTCGGAAATTTGAAAAAAAAAGTTTAATTTTTTAATTTTTTTAGAGCCACGCTCATTTTTCTTTTCTTTTTTATTTTTTTCCTTCAAAATGAATGACAAAACCAGCTAGAAGAAAGGTTGAGAAATGGTTAATTCATCGATTGGATGTCTTAGCAGATAGGGTTTCTCCTATCTTTAATGTACTACTTCATTGACAAAATGCCTTGTGAGAAAGCCTTTAGTTCTATTTAATATATAATACGTGAGTAATATTAATTATTATATTATTTAAACTTTACTTTACTATATACTCACAACATAACAAATTAAGTCGTTTAGAGAAAAAAGAAAACCAAAGAGAAATATCAAACAACGAAAAACAAAATGATATCACCAGTGCCTATTGTATTAAATGCCGAAACAGTGAGTGGAATTGCAGGATCCATCTCTATTGCATGTTGGGTTGTTGTTTTTGTTCCTCAAATTTATGAAAATTATTATAGAAAGTCTGCTGATGGTTTAAGTTTATTGTTCGTTGTGTTATGGTTGGTTGGTGATATTTTCAATGTCATTGGGGCTGTTATGCAGAAATTATTGCCAACCATGATTATTTTGGCTGCATACTATACCGTTGCTGATATACTGTTGTTAGGTCAATGTTTCCAATACGACAACAAGGAAGGTGATGAAATAGACCCAGTGCATTTGTCTCCTGCCAATCCATTAAGCCACCATATTGTTGAAGTTTTGGACGAAACACAGCCCTTATTACAAGAAAATGCGGATTCTAATACGGAAAACAGCCATATTAACGCTATGGGCAAGAGATTGAGTCAAGTCGAACAAGAATTCATTGCCGAAGTACCTGTCATCAAGAGAAACTTGAAAGATATCATGATTGTTTTAGGTGTCATTTTAGGTGGGTTTTTGTCATGGTACATCTCCTACTGTAACAATCCAAACCGCTCTAAACCAACTCCTCCAGAAGAACTACCATTCAACAACCTGGCCCAAGTTTTCGGGTACACCAGTGCAGTGTTATACTTGGGTTCTAGAATCCCACAAATTTTGTTGAATTTCAAGAGAAGATCCGTTGAAGGGATTTCCTTTTTATTTTTCCTGTTTGCATGTTTGGGTAACACAACTTTCATCATTAGTGTTTTGAGTATATCTTTGCATCCAAGATATCTACTGGTCAACGCCTCGTGGTTACTAGGGTCTTCAGGAACTTTGGTCATGGATTTCATCATTTTCGTTCAATTTTTTGTTTACGGAACAGCCCCACCAATCGACACTGATGCAAACAATGAAGACATCGAAAGTCAAAATTGATTCTAATTCTTACTTAATATTTTTTTACCCAATGTGTAATTACTTTTAATTTGAAATTTGTGATAGGTTTTTCTTTTTTTTTTTAAATTGAAAATGCTTATATTTATTGATAAGAGTTTCTTGTATTGATCGTATTGACCAGATTTTTTTTTTTTGTGTTCGCGAAGTTCCCTGGAGCGCGAGCTTTTGAATGCCAACATGGGTTTCTTTTGTGTCAAAAATATTGCTAAAAGTGCTAAAAGCATCCTTGGATTTTTAAACATGACGATTGAATTTCAACGGAAATATAATAAGAGATTGAAGTGTTGTATTTGTTAAAACACTTCAGGTTAAATACCAAAAAAAAACACTGAAAAGTACAATGTCGTTTGATTTAGTCACCACAACTGTGCACTCCCTAGAAAACAGCGACTGTGACAGTGTATTGAATCTGCAAAGTAAAAGTAAAAATGTATCAAAAACCATAAAAGAAAAATTTAATAAATTTTTTGGCGTCAAGCAAAGCACACAAGTGTCAACCACAATCGGTACTTCTTCTAAAATTTCAAAATCAAACACAATTTTCACGGTCCCATCGCTTGAGTTACACAGTAAACGGGATTCAAAAATTAAGGACAATAATTGTTTAAAAACTAGTAATGAAGAGCAGATTAGTAAACAGCAAACATGTTCACCTATTCAAACCAGCTCCCTTGAGAGATTTCACGACAACAAACAAAAGTTGATGCTTTTGAAGATATTCGATGAAGATTCGATCCAACATAAAAACACCACTGTTACTTCTAATCCAACGGTATTTAAATTTGAAAACTTTTATCCCAAGACAAAAATTCAATTAACAGGTCTTCAAAATGAGGAACCCCCCTCACCGCCTTCTTCAATAGATCAAGAAATTATTAAATATGGAAGTACTAATTTCTATGAAAAAATGTTAAAAACACAATCCAACAATTATAGAAATGATTTAAGACTAAATAATCAAACTGTGGCAAACTTAAAGGCTATATTAAATCTTTTACCTGAAAAAACAATCGATTTAGATGAAATCATACAAAATGAAAAAATCGATCAGAACGTTATAGAAGATATATCATATTTAATTTTAAACCAACTTCAAGAAATTTTACAAAATCATGAATCTGAAATTGAAATTTTAAACTTTGAAAATAAGCAAAATTCAGTTCGAAACAAAGATCTTAACAAAAAGTTGACATACTTACAAACACATTTAAACAAAGACACCGAAAACTGTTTGAATAAGAATGTGCACAAAAGACTGCAAAACTTTGATCATATCAAGAATCAAAACAAAAAATTGCTTTTGTTCAAACAAGAGTCCTTAATTTTGATTCAAAAACTTTTATCTCATTTTTACGAGTTTATGCCAAACAAGCTGGAAGCTCATAACATTGAAGAGGAATTGACTTTTTTTTCAAACTATGATTTTTGCTCTACAAACAATGGAACAAAGTATCGGTCTGTAAACTCAAAAGAAATTCAAAAGTTTTTCGAGTACATACTAGAAAGCATGTTCCTACCTACTTTGGACGTTTTCATCGCGCATTACAGATCAGATTGTTTTTTGAAATCTCAACTGAAGAAGTGGAGACAGCAAAAACCTTGAATTGCTTTTAGTTGATCATATACATATTTACTTCGTTAATTATATAAGCAAATGTGCAAAACCAACAAGTTTATAATTTAGCTTTAATATATTGTCCCAAACCAGACATTAAAAATGATTGGTAAATTTAAAAAGTCCGTTATTCCAATGTCGGCGTCGTTTTATCCATCGCGACTCGCAGTTTGGCGCGCGTGCGCGTCGTGTTTCAATTTTTTTCAAAATATTTTTTTTTTTTATTGATCTTTCATCCCTTTGTCAATTACGCGTCTTGGCCTTGTTTGAGTAACTACTTGATGTATAACCTACCATTGATAAATATTTATTATACATGTAAGAACTATAATAGAAAAAGCAGAAAAAAAGAAAACAACACAAAAAGATAGCGTATATGACATCTATTAGACCAGAATTAAAATTTCAGGATATAGCTGAAGAACGAGGGTTTTACAGAAGGTTCCTAAGTTTACCTCAAGCCTTACCGAACACTATCAGAATTGCCGACAGAGATGAATTTTATAGTGTTGTTGGTGACCATGCCTTGTTTGTTGCAGAAAAAGTTTATCACACTTCTTCTGTATTGAAGTCAACAAACGTTTTGCAAAAGGAAGAGGCTTTGCAATATGTCACCATGTCGAAACAAGTCTGCTCAAATTTTTTGAAGATGTGCTTGTTTGATTTGGGTTACAAAGTGGAAATATACGACAAGACATGGAAGCTAATTAAAAATGCCAGTCCTGGTAATATTGAACAAGTTGACGATTTATTGACTATTTCTATCAACGATTCCGTAGTTCTGTGCAGTATCAAATTTGTTAACAACGATGGACAAGGAAATTCCACTATTGGCTGTGCTTTTGTCGACAGTAGTACATACAAAATTGGTATGTTGGAAATTATTGACAATGAGGTTTACTCCAATTTAGAAAGTTTGATAATTCAATTGGGGGTGAAGGAGTGCTTGGTTCCTGATTTAAGGGACAATGTGAACTCAAAAAGAGAATTGACAAAGATAGCCAGAGTTATCGATCGTTGTGGTTGCGTTGTCACTTTCATTAAACCTAGTGATTTCCAACCAAAAGATGTTGAACAAGATGTGATAAAAATGATTGGTGATGAACTATCAATGGCTTTGCCTAAATTTTCTAAATTATCTTTGGGTGCATGTAACGCTTTGTTAGACTACTTAAACGTTTTGAACGATACAAACAACTATGGAAAGTATCAGTTAATGGATCACTCTTTGTCTCAATTTATGAAATTGGATGCATCTGCTTTGAATGCGTTGAACATTTTTCCACAGTCTGGTAACCAAAGTAATACAACCACTGTCACCAGTAACATAGGCGCTGTCAGCAGTAACGGAACCAAAATCAATAGTTTGTTTCAATTATTAAACAAATGTAAAACCAACAGCGGTATTAGATTGTTAAATGAATGGTTGAAACAGCCACTATTAGATTTGGAAGAGTTGAACAAGAGACATGATATGGTGGAATACCTGATAGATCAGTTGGAATTAAGACAAATTTTGAGAAATGATTTTTTACCAAAAGTTCCGGATATTAGAAGAATCACTAGAATGTTGATGAAAAAAAACGACAGCTTAGAAGATGTTTTGAAAATATACACTTTTGCTACTGCTGTCCCAAAAATTATTTCAAACATAGAGATTTTTTTGAATGAGGATGAAATAACTTCAAGCCCAGACTCCAAAATTCGTAAATTAATGGAAACAAACTGGTTAGACCCATTAAAACTGCAAATTCAACCTTTGGAAACATTCCAAGAATTAGTAGAACAAACAGTTGATTTAGACTCATATAACGATAGCAACGAATTTATGATTAGAATGGATGTAGATGAGACATTGGCCAGCACAAAATTGCTATTGGATGATTTGAAACGGAAAATCAAAGAAATTCATTTGGAAGCTGCAGATGATTTGGATTTTGATCCTGAGAAAAAATTAAAATTGGAAGTTCACCACATCCATGGTTGGTGTATGAGACTTACTAGAAATGATGCGAAAGCAATTAGAAACAAAAGACAATATATTGAATTATCTACAGTAAAGGCTGGTATTTTTTTCACAACAAAAGAACTAAAACAATTAGCCCAGGAAGTTGCCAAATTGCAAAATGATTATGATAAACTACAATCTGGCTTAGTTAAAGAGATTGTCAAAGTTACATTGACTTATGTGCCTGTTTTGGAAAACATTTCCATGACTTTATCAAATATGGATGTTTTGTGTTCTTTTGCACACGTAGCATCCTACGCTCCAATCCCATATATCAGACCTATCATGCATGCGAAAAACTCTGATACAAAGAGAAAATTAGTTTTGAAGGAGAGTAGACATCCTGTATTGGAAGCACAAGAGGATATCTCATTTATTTCAAATGACGTGAACATGGTCAGAGATGATAGAGACTTTTTAATCATCACAGGTCCGAATATGGGTGGTAAATCCACATACATTAGACAAGTGGGTGTCATCACGTTGATGGCGCAAATAGGTTGTTTTGTTCCATGCGAAGAAGCTGAAATAAGTATCATGGATTCTATTTTATGTAGAGTTGGCGCAGGAGACTCTCAATTTAAGGGTGTGTCCACATTTATGATGGAGATGTTGGAAACTTCGTCCATTTTGAAAAATGCTAGTGAGAACTCATTAGTGATTGTTGATGAATTGGGGAGAGGTACAAGTACATATGATGGGTTTGGGTTGGCTTGGAGTATCAGTGAGTATATTGCCAGTAAGTTGAAGTGTTTTACTCTATTTGCTACTCATTTCCATGAATTGACCAATCTAGCTAAAAAATTACCAAATGTTGTTAATATGCAAGTTTTAGCTCATATAGATGATGAAGCTGACCAGGTGGGTATCTCTAGAAAAGAAGATGAAAACGGGTCCTCCGACGAAATTACCTTATTGTATAAAGTTGCTGATGGTATTTCTGATCAATCTTTTGGTATCAATGTTGCCGAAGTTTGCAAATTCCCAAGCAAAATCATTAAAATGGCTAAAAGAAAAGCGTCTGAGTTGGAAGAAATGAAAGAAGTGGGCAAAGACTATAAGAAAAGATGTGACTTGAAAGACATTTCTGTCGGCACAATGAAATTGAAGACCATTTTAAAAGACTGGAAAAAACAAGTTGAAGAGAAATCTTTGCTTAATGAACAACAGGGGATGGCTGAAATACAGTCTTTGTTGAAGAAAATATACGAAGAAAGCACCAAGGACAAGTTCATTGAAGAAATAATTCAGGATTTGAAATAAGACAAAGACTATTAATGTGTATCATGATAATGTGTGTATAAATTAGACATAAATTTCTATAAAGCATGCAAAGTAAAAAAAGTAGTTGCTCATAATCACTTGTCATATATATATGTATATTTTTTTCGTTTGTAATTCAATGCAGGTGAAGTGATATCAACGACATATAGTTGTTTTCGGCAAAAGTCGTCATACGATGATAGAAACTCCTAGTTGTTTTCTTGATTCAGAGACAATGATGATTTTGAAGACTGAATCTTTGCTAACAGCTCATCAAATTTGTTGAAAACTGGGGTATACAGATCGTTAATGACTGGATGCAATTCTTTTTCTTCTTGAAAGGAAGTGGACGAGTTGCTATGTATTTTAGAGATATCCGGAATTGCCTTTGAGCTGGGAAGTGTAGTTTCTTGTACACTCATGTCTGTTTCATTTTCGTGAAATGATTGTTGCAGTTCGTTTTCATGCGCAGAGCCAAACGCTTGCAAGTGATCAGTTGGTGGTGAGTCGTTTGTAAACTCTGATGAGGAAGGAGAGTACTCACCAATGGAGGGAGAAGAAGGAGTTGTTTTTTTTGAGCTTGTAAAAACACTTGGCGGAGCAACAAACACCTGGGTCAAATGGTCTTCTTCATATTCGCTCAAGTCGTTATTCCCATAGTTTAGATTAGAGAACTGGTGACTACGCGGCGTGCTTTCATCTTTGAAAGGTAATGACCGCGAATGCTCCCTGTCCTCATGGGCAGATGTTGGAGTTTGAACATCATAGTCACTACTGCCATACATGTCTTCTTTTTCGTCCGCATAGTCTTCTTCATTTTCTGTGTTGTCGTCATCATTTTTAATTGCGGAGTGACCAACCACTTCTTCTTGGCGTGAGTTTTTATGCAATGCCAAAGCAGGAGGCGAGTCTGTATTATTTTTTCTCATTTTTGAAACGTTCAGATTCGGCATGTGGTTCCAGGAAACATCACTGACGACTTCACTACGATCGTCATCATCATCGTTGAAATCCAGTTCCTCTGTTCTTGCAACCAATTCATCCACCATTTCTCCATCTTCGTCGCCTTGAATTTCATCGCCACTTATAGTCCCCGAGGTAGCTGTGATTTTTTCTAAATAGGTGATTGCATTACTGAAACTAACAGATTTTTTCACCACAGAGCTGGCGTTTCCCACGGAATCCGTGGACCGAGTAGGTTTACCGTCTTGCTCATCAGTGTCTTCTTCAATGGAGTCTACAGAATATGAAATGTCTTTATCTCTCAAGTTTATAGACACTTTGGAGACATTACCATTCCCGTTATTATTATTATCACTACTGGTGTTTCTGCCAGTGTTCTTGTCTTGTTTCCCATTTGAGTCGGTTGTTTCTGATTCCGATGTGGACAAATCCAGGATCTGCTCGTTCTTCCAACAGTTCAACCTTGCCAATCTTTCAGGGAAAGTTTCTAGTATTTCTGCTGGAGCAAAACCTATTCTTCCATCACTGCATCTCTTAACCAACCACCAGTACCCGTCTTGATCGTTTAAAAGATAACACGACTCGTCTTGGTCCAAATTGCAATGACTTGGATCAGGCCCGTGGAACGGATACAATGCATACAACTTATCTGGATCCAACTCCTTCGGAGGAAGAGGAGGAGGAATATACTCGTCGTCTTCGTCGTCTATGTCAACTTCCTCATCGCTCTCATTATCTTCACCCTCACCACTGCTAGTACTACTACTACTATTACTACTGCTACTTGCATCTGCATTATCGACTAATATCCCTACTTCGTCAGTGTAACTCTCTCTAACAAAAGTATGTTCCTCCATCTCATCATCTCTGGGCAACGTTATGACATGGTCATCGTCGTATAGACTGCTGTCGTCACCAGAAACATCACTGTCAGTAGTGTCATGCAGCGTAGTCTCATTCAACACGTCTCCACTGTCTCCTTGTTCTACTTCTTGTTCTCTATAATTTATCAAACTCCCTTCTTCATCCTCCTCCTCCTCCTCTTCCTCCCTTTCCACCTCGTCTCTGTCCTCTAAACGATGTTCTTCCAAGTAATCCATGTGCGTTTCCTTCTTATAATGCAGTAGTCTTTTTTCCAGCTCTTCTTCAAAATCACTATCTGAATAGTATCCCTGGTAACTTTTAGCTGTTTCATCTTCCTCCTCCTCCTCAACATCTTCTTCATCCTCATTGTCTTCTTTCTCTTCTTCAAGCTCGTTTTGACTACTTTTACCTATACCAAGTCCCACTGGTTCTGACACTACAGGATCAGACTCCATAGACTCTTCATCTCCTGCAAAACTCCTCACAACCATTTTTTTCTGTATATATCCCTTGATATCCGAACTGTTTTCATTAGAATCACTATTTTTCGTAATCACCACACTGTTCCCACTAACACTTTCATTATCTTTGAACTGTTCATTTAGATGGTGTGGATGCTTATACTCTTGCAAATGATGGTGACTCCCATTCCCAGGTTGGTTGTAGTCGTATGTTATGTCATCCGTGTTTTCCGTCAATGTTGGATCACTCAAAAGACTCTCGTGTTCTTTACTCAGACCAACCATGATATTCTTTGTTTTCTTATCATTAGTAAAAGTAGTGCTACCCATTGTGTCTCTCTTGATATAACGTAAAGTTTTTATTCTCTGTCTCTTGTACCTATTATATATTGAAAAAAAAAACCTTTGATCAAAATTCAGGTTTAGTAATCATCCAATCGATAGTGAAATGGGTATATTTTATAAATATAGGTGTATGATCTATGGTTTTTATGCGTTACAGTTTATTTATATATAACTATTATTAATTAGTATATTAATCATAGTCTATTATCAATTATAGATAAATAACAACAAGGAGTTCATCATATTTAAATCATGATCTGTCATTGCCTCAGTAGTATTAACAATAATAAAATAATCCCTTGTTTGATATTTCATAAAATGAGACTTAAAAAAAAACCCAGCAAAAAAAAACACAACATGAAAAATGGTAAAAAACACGAATTTTTTATTTTTTATGAAACATGTGTCTGGCGGGTAATAACAAAAAAACCAAAACAAAAAAAAAAACAAAGTTACCCCGCACCAACAAAATTAATTTTTTACAATCAGTTACCCTGACTTTCCTAATTTTGCAATCACCCGGACAAACATTTTAAAAAATATTTTATTTTTTGAATGTAACCCACACACCATGATGAGTTTAAGGTTAGCTACTCTTTTTCTTTTTTTTTTTGACTTCATTTTTTGTCTTTTAAGTCCAAAAGTCCACGTGACTTTGAGCATTCTAGTAGTAAAATGTATTTTGTTACTGTTACTGTTACTGTTACTGTTACTGTTATTACATAGAGAGAGAATTTAAAAAAAAAAAAAAGAGTGAGAGAGAGAGTATATCATAGTAGTATTAGGAACTTGATGAAGTCAAAAGTTTTATTTTGATGACTTTTTAACTCCGTTGATTTAATTTATTATTAATTTTCGATATTAAAAATTTATTTAAAAAATAGTTTAGTATAATTCATATATATAAACACAATGGCTCTTAAAAATTGGACTTTAAGCTAATAAGAATTAGAATTAGAATTCAGCAATTCGACTCTATATAAAGAAATAGGGTCACTTAATTTTGATGTCGAACAATTATTCACTTAAACCTTGTGTCTTTGATATTTATTTTAGGAAATGAAGACAAAAGAGTTGTCATCACCAGATCAAAGATTGAATCTAGTAATACACACACACACACACACACAAATGTCCGTTCCATTAACTTCCACCAACTTAGATAACATTTTGCCATTGATTGCCAAGGGTAAAGTCAGAGACATCTACCAAGTCAACGAAAACCTATTGTTGTTTGTTGCTACTGACAGAATTTCTGCATACGATGTTGTCATGGAAAACCCAATTCCAGACAAAGGTGCTATTTTGACCAAGATCAGTGAGTTTTGGTTTGAGTTTTTCCAAAACGATATTGAAAACCATCTATTGGAGATCCCAGAGGGGAAAACTTTGTTTGATTTCTTACCAGCTGAACTATACACCAACGCAAAATACAGATCTCAAATTGAAAACAGATCTCTATTGGTGGTAAAACACAAATTGATTCCATTGGAAGTCATTGTTAGAGGTTTTATCACTGGTAGTGCATGGAACGAATACTTGAAAACAGGTACTGTCCATGGGGTCAAACAAGCTGAAAATTTACAAGAATCTCAAGAGTTCCCAACAGCAATCTTCACACCTTCTACTAAAGCGGAACAGGGGGAACACGACGAAAACATTACTGTTGAGCAAGCACAAGAGTTGGTTGGGAAAGATTTAGCAGACAAATTGGCTCAAAAAGCTATTGAACTATACTCCAAAGCTAAAGATTTTGCTAAAACCAAAGGTATTATCATTGCCGACACTAAATTTGAATTTGGTATTAAACCAAACGGGGACTTGGTTTTGGTTGATGAAGTCTTGACTCCAGATTCTTCCAGATTCTGGGGTTCAGCCAACTACGAGTTGGGTACATCACAAGATTCCTTTGACAAACAGTTTTTGAGAAACTGGTTGACCAAAAACAAGTTGGTTGGTGTTGAAGGTACCAAAATGCCAGAAGACATTGTTGAGAAAACAAGATCCAAATACTTGGAAGCTCTAGAAAAAATCACCGGTGAATCTCTATGATTCTGTGTATTTTAAAATAAAGCCACATAAATATATACATATATGTCTATATCAACGTAAAATATTATACTGCTATTAGATACACTCTCTAAGGGGAGCTTTTCTTCACAATATAAATCACCACTACCTGTTCATGTATCTTTGTTCAAGATGTTTTTCGATATTCACTAGTTCGTTTTCGTATTGTAGTAGTTGTGATTCGAAGATCTCCAATTGTAAGGACTTGTACATGATCTTGGCCTGGATGTCGTTAAGGATGTCCATCACAGACAGTCTTTTCCTTAAGTCCACTTCTATGCATCTATCAATGATTGTTCTCAAGTTCTTACTGTAATAACTAGAACTCACAGGTTCATACACACCAGAAACAATTCTAGACTCTAGTTCTGTGAATGTTTTCGCACCTTTGAACGGTGGTCTCAAACAACACATCTCATACAGACAGCACCCAAGTGACCACACGTCACTCAGTGGACTATAAGGCTTATCCTTAAGAAGCTCAGGAGACATGTAGTACGGAGTCCCGACATAGGTTGTTGCAAAATGATTTTTCGATTTCAAAGATTTGGCAAGACCAAAATCACCCAGTTTGGCCACCACTTGGTCTACACCCCCAGTGCGCTGTTCATGCACAAATGAGTTTGGAGAGTAAGACATCGATCTCTGTGCAGCAGGCGGTAAAGGCGTACTACTACTACTATTACTATTATTTTTGGAATTGTTGTTCAAATTCGTAAGAAAGATGTTTCCCGGTTTCAAATCTCTATGAATGACAATTTGCGAACTGGAAATATCCGAATCATCGGGTTTCTTCATCTTGTCAAATACTGTCCCCAATAAAGGTGGTTCTGCTCCGTAGTGACATCTCCAAAGCGCTAGCGACACTTGCACCAGTATTCTCCAAACAATCAGCTCTGGTATTCTTTTTTTTTTCTCTCTGAAAACTTGAATCAAGTTTGCCAAGTCTCCACCGTCACAGTACTCCATATAAATGTATACAGTGTCTTCGTCGTAATCAAAGGATACAAACTCAACAATGTTGTTATGTTTCAAACTGCTTAAAATCTTACACTCATTGATCAATTGTTGCCTTTCCTTGATAGACATGTGGGAGAATTTGATATCTTTACGAACAAGATACGTTCCAGTTTGGTAGTCATAGACTTTCTTCACAGACCCAAAGGACCCACTTCCAATTGTTTCCAAAACCTCGTACTTCTTGTTGGAAGGGTTGTTCCCACCATTATTGTTGAATCCGTTCCCATTGCTTAAACTGTTCCCAGTAGGATGATATGAGTATCTTGCGTTGCGACTATCGTGTGACATACGTGTACTCCGATTTTTTGAGGTTTGATGATGTTAGTATATGTTTCCATAACATTTTAGCAAAATCATTAATAGACAAGTAAGAGACAATGAGTCATAACAGACACAGACTAAATCTTATACTAATCAAGATACCCTTACAAAATATCAAAAATTCAAAGAAATGAAAATGGTTTCAACAGTACCATAAAAACAAGGGATATTCACAATAATCCAACAATACGAGTGAATAAAAATTGTACCTCTTTTTTTGCTCCTCCTCCTTCTGTCAAACCCTGGCTGAAAATAAATTTAAAGAGCAAAACGATATTTCAAAAAGGTACAATTAACAATAGCCAAATTGTTCAAACTTTTAATGGATATTTAATGATTTTATCGAACTGATCTGGATACACTAATGTCTCTCGATCAAGTTTTTTTTCCATTTTTCGGTTGTCTTGATCAGAATTAATGATGTTTCCTAATTGGGATTTCCTTCAAAACATATTAAAAAAAACATAGGTCACATGATCAACACAAGCGTCGCCAAAACGTCAACAATGTATTTTTTTTTCTTGTCTTAGCTCTGACGATTTAATGAAGTTCAGGTGTGTCGGGTACTGGTTTTTTTTTTTTGATTGTGTTGTTGCGCAATGTTCTCGACGTTGTTTATCATTGACGGGAAGTAATATCACATGAAGTTGATTAGCTCTTAGATGACCTAGATTTATCAAAGAATATAATACAAAACCAAAAAACTAAATAAATAAATACAATAAACACACACAAACTATGAGTAGCAATTTGATACGGCAAAGACAGTCACTGAATCACCAGGGGCTGGGGTTCAATCATTCAAATTCACAACAGAGTTACAATTACGACGTTTTCCCCATTTTAGATGTAGAAGAGATTGCATTATGTTTGCAAAGTTGTGATTTTTCAATAGCTACTCCGCAGTCTATTGCTAAACCCACTTCTGCATTTGTAATAACTTTATACAAACAGATTATTGACAGTTTCATGGGGCTATCGCCTGATCAGTTAATAGCACAACAGCAAGAACAACAGAATAGAATCAAAAATGTAAATCAAAAAAGCGACACACAGAATTTGACCACTACTGCTGACCAATCGCAATCTTATAATGATATCTCTTATTTTAATGACACAGAAACGATTAAAATATTGATTCTAAATAAAATTTGTTTCAAGTTTTTCCAGGACATTGGGATTGACAATTTCAATATCATGGATTTATACAAACCGGAATTTAACAGAACGAAAAGATTGCTAAGCGCTGTTGTTAATTATGCGAGGTTTAGAGAAGAGAGAATGAATGATTGCTATGAATTTTTGAGTACCACAGAAAATTTGTTGAATCAATTGAAGGAGAAGTTTGATGAAAGTAACGAAATAGGTGAACAGTATGGGAAATACAAAAATGCGAATATAGATGATGTCAATGGGAAAATTAAAACACACGAAATTGAAATCAAAAATTTGCAGAATAAATTGAAAGAACTAGTGACTTTACAGGGGAAATTAACAAACGAATACGAAGAATATAAATTGCATAAAAAAGAAGCACTTTCACATCTAGAGAGTCTCGGTTTCCAGGAGATTGATTTGGAAGCAGATAGAGACAAACTATCAAAGTATTGCGAGATGAACACCGATGAAATAGATTCTATGATTTCGAACTTGCAACAGAGTTTACATACGCAGCAGGAAGTTTTGAAAACTTTGGAACTTGAACAGAAAAAGTTGATTGAAGATATTGAAAATTTCACCAAATTATTTAACGATTTATCAAGCATTTTGGATTTCATAGTAACAGATATCCAAGAATCACATATGAAAGAAACACAATTTAAAGAACTTCAGGAGAGAAATCAAAATACACGCAAGAAGTTGGAAGATATTTTAACATTTAATATATTGGAAAAAATCTCAATTTTAGAAAAACAAATTGATCAACAGTCGAAAAATTGGGAACTTTTCAGGGAACAGCAAGAAGAGAAAAAATCAGATCATGAACAAAGATTATCTGAACTAGAAAATGATCATGAGGAAACAGTGACGAAAGTACAGAAAAATAATGATTATATAAACAGAGAATTAGTAAATGGAGAATTGCGCAGATTAACTAATCAAATTGAATCCTTGAAAAATACACACAACATACAAATGCAGCAGATTGAAGATGAATATCTGAGTCTTCAGAACCACCTAGATCGCTACATAAAAGATATCTTAAAAAATCAATAATTATAACCTGACATGCATACATATATATATACACCCATTCATATAATTAATAATCTAACTGTATATTTCATTAATGAAAGAATAGCTGAATGAATAATTGGTTGTTGTCCTTGTCCCAAAAACATGCTTTCTTGTTTATTTCGTCAATTGTCATTTCTGCACTTTCATATTGAACTTTCTGATCTCGCTGATTGTGGAATGTAATTTCTTTATCACTAGGAATTTCAACAGCAATAGTTTCGTAGGGAGGGAATGATATCGACAAGTAGTTCTTGTCGTTTTTAATTTCGCTTAAAGTTTTTCCATCACCTTCAACTTCTTTGTTGCTCTCGACTTCCAACCCATTAATTATGCGGACAAAAGGCGGTGTGTTGTCTTGCCATATTCTTTGCTCTCCATACTGAATTTTAATCAAAATCCCTTCGTCGCCATCAGAGTTTACCACATTGCACATTTGAAAATCCTCAACCGGTAAGGTCTCAGAGCCTTTAATTTCGTCTCTTATGACCTCCAACTTCTTTTCTTTTCTCTGTAAAATTTCGTTCTCTATCCGTTCCTTCTCTGTTTCAGCCAAGCGATTGTTCTTGTTGTTGTTAAAAGAACCACTTCTCTTTATTAAATTCATCCCATGTTTTTTCCCTTTAAGATGTCTCTCCACAGATGTCCAAGAGACATGCATGGTATTACATAGTTTACAAACCAATTTACCACTGTTATTCTTGTAAATGTAAGGGTTTTTTCTTTTAAGTTCGTCTTCATCTCCAGCTTGGTCGGAAGATGCAGTCGCAAACGGGATATTTTCTCCCACAAGCACGTTGTCAATCTGTTTCTTTCTATAAATATTCTCAATACTTGCCGATGCAATACCACCACCACCTTTTTTAGATCCTACTCTGTTACTGTAATCCATTGTCTATCTTTTGGTTGCGTTTTTTTACTTTTATGTCTAATTGAAGCTACCTAAGACTCATGCATGCACATCGAAAACTTCGGCTGCGATTATTTATCGTTTACACCTTTTTTGCATTTTGCATTTTCTGACGTTTTGACTTTTCAAACAGTGCCCGACGCAAATATAGATCTTATAACAAAACGCACGCACACACAAACAAAACATCTCAAGAAACTTTAAATAAATATTAGTCTTTAAAATAAATGTAATATAATCTACATAGGAAAGCCAAGAGAATGGGAAAAAACTGAGCTAAAATTTTTTGAAAACTGGCCTATTTTTCACCACTGCCTCTAGAAACTTCATACACACCTCTATCCACGTTTTCCACCTTGAAGTGTTGACTTTTCAGAGTAGAGTCCCATTTTTCGTGAGGGATATCCCAATTCATTTTTTGTGATATTAAGCCAGCAACATCGTCACATAAACCTAAAAAGCTAACGTCAAATTCACAATGCTTGACATCATCTCTATTGATTAAAATCTGGGGAACGTGGGAAGGCACCATGTTGACAATTTCAGAAACTGGTGCAACTTTTAAACTGGTACCAATACAGATTAGTAAATCACATTCCAAAGCATCTTTCTTGATATATTTATGAAAGGTGGCAGGTAAGGCTTCACCAAAGAAAGTAATATCTGGCTTCATGACACCGTATGATTTGTAGTATACATCGTGACTTAAGTTTGGGTTCGGCAGATTTCCACGGGCACCATCTTCGATTGTATCTACATCACTGCTATCACTTCTTGTTTTATTGGTTTTTCTGTTTTCAGTACCATTGCTTGGGGTTCCATCAATGTGCTCTTGGTCATTTTTGTCATTTTTCGACCCATCGATTTGGCTGGACTCCGTCTCTGAAAAATCGTGATCTTCATATTGATCACTGTCAATACGGTCTTCAGCATAGCTTTTTGGTGTACTTTCATCCGGAATAGTAGGGAAAAATTTTTGTCTTTGATCAATACAATATGGGCACAATGGTAACTCACAGTTTCTAATGAATTTAAAAATCTTTTCCCCAGGAATTTGCCAATTACAACTCTTACAAGTGGCAGTTGCAAACGAACCGTGACATTGAATCAACTTTTCGCTGGAAATACCAGCAAAAGATTCCAAATTATCGATGTTTTGTGTGTAGTTTCTTAATAATTTACCCTTGTCTTGCAACAACTTGATGAAGGAGTGCAACGGAGAATAAATGCCGTCTGGTGGCAAAATCATGTGTGCAATGTTATAAAAAACTGCTGGATCTTCCATGAATATATCGTAATTGAAAACATCTTGTGGGTCATCAAGACCTAAATGCTTGATTTTCGAATAAAAACCTTCCGATGATCTAAAGTCAGGAATACCCAATGATGTTGAAATACCTGCACCAGTCAAAACCAAAACTTTTTTAGCAGTTTTCAATTTCTCCACCACATGGTCAAGTGTATAAAAGTTTGTCAATCTGATTCTGCTACTCAAGACTCTATTGATTGCTTTTTGTAAATCTTTGATTAGTTTCACAGCAAACTTCTTTTCCAAAGGTTCGGAGTCAGTGGTTTCAAATGGAGATTGATTACTTTCCTGTTCTACCGATTTGGAGCTCCCCGTAACGGAGGTTCCATTGTCTTTATCATCATCCGAATCTTCATCGCTGTCACTATCGCGGTCATCTTCATTCCCGTCTTCTTTATCAGCATCTTCGTCCTCATCATCGTCCGAGCTATCTTGTTGGCTACTGGCTGCTTGTGAGGCAGGTTCCTTTGGAATAGTACTTGGAATGAAAAAATCCGGATTGTCTATGACTTTGCTAATAGCTTCCAAAAGATCCTTCTCTCTTGTTTGGAAACCCAACAATCTAATCACATGATAAATATGTAAGGTGTGCAAATCTCCTGGTAAGTATGTGTCCAAGAAATCAGCAGCCCCATAATGTTTTAGATATGATCTGGCGTGTAAAGATTCTTCTTTGGATACTTCCGGTAAATGATATTTCCCCGTGGCAGGATTTCTTGTGACATACACGGCACTCTTTGGTTTCTCTGGTTTGTAAACTGAAAGTTCTGTTTCGACATTTGTCACTTGGCTTCCAATCGCGGACAATGACAAGTCTTCATCAATATTATCTTTAGATGCATTTGTCCTAGTACTGTGATCAATAGGTTCTACAACTGAGCCCGGAAGATTTTTGGACACTGTTGCTGGTGCACTGTCATATTCATCAACAATGTCTTTCAAGGCTTCAGTTTGATTTTCTGCATGTAAAATACCATCTTCTGTCAACATTTCTTCCAGCTCTCTATTTTCCTCATCCTTTTCTTCTTCTAGTTCTGTTGGTTTAGGAGTCTCAAAATGGGCACCTTCGATATCAGCGTTCATGACGTGCTCGTGCAACTTTGGTTTTTTGAAACTGTGTTCTGCTTCAGAGTGCACTGTATTTGGTGAAGCACCGTTAGAAATTGTATGATCAGTATCATTGTGAGCTCTTTTCAACTCATTAGTGTTATCACCTGGTGTCGTCGCGTTCATTGCTTTACTGTTTATTAGCAGAATGTATTATGTAGGCTCAATTTCAGACAAAAACAAAGTGTAGTTGTTGATGTTTTTTTTGAAACTTGCGTTCTTTATACGACGTCATTAAAATCATTCTTTAAACAATGTCAACAAGAGCTTTGCATTTCATATCTATTGTTGTTGTTAATCTGGATGTCTGTTTTGTCAGTCTGCATTTTTTTCTTCTTGCTTGAAGTCGAAATTTGGATTTTTTTTTTTTTTTTTGTTTTTTGGTTTTTTCGCTGTCGCTTTTCAAAACGACACGAAATATTATAAAGATAACGCCAAAGATGATTGGAGTACTACTCAAGAACCTGGTATCATTGCATTTAGAAATTGAGATGATCAAAGTGCTTAATGATTTGTAATTAAACAAAAGCCGTGGTATAAAACACCAGTCAGTGGTTTTTTTTTTTACATAGCTCTTCGCATCATTAAATTATAACACATATATATCATAAATTGGTCGTACATATTTTCATCAGGAAAGTAATATCTTGTTTCCGTAAGCACCTCACTTTTAAGTTGTTTTTTATCTGTTTGTCGTTTATTTCATTATTTAAAGATCAAAAACTTTTTTTGATAGTAATCATAAATTCTTGAAAGGGTGTATCTTAGCTGTCTTAATTTTTCTTTGAAAATGGGCTTCCATGCTCCCCATCACTTGCAGGCTCTGTTTTTACCTGAGTATTTCTTGATGGCCCCATACTATATGGCTGTTGAGACAGTTTACTGGGACCACGAGATTTCCCTACTCCTGGGCTATTGTATGTTTTGGGAGGAGAGGCAACGGTTTGTTCTGGCGACCTTACCGTATCAGAGGCCAATGGGCCAACCCCTATCTTGCCCAAAGCGACTTCTGCGCTCGTATGCTCAAAATTAATAGAAGATGTGTCGACAATGTGTCTTCCAAACACTTCCAACTCCTGTTGTTTCAAGTCTTCTAGTCTTGCTAGTAATTCAACTTCCTCTCTATTGCTTGTGTCCACATCGTTTTGTAAAGAAAGAAGGTGACTCACAGCTGCAGTAAGAATCATACCCTTATTTGGCTTGCCATCCTTTGTTCTAGGTGCTTTATCGTCTCTAAATATTTCTTTAGGTAAATATGTATAAAGTTCTTGGATTTTTTGATTTACATCTTCCAAACTGTTGGCTTCTATTTTTTTTTCAGACATAGTTTTTTCCTTCATTTTCCAAACTTTAACGTTAAACCGTGTAGTATATATATGATTTTCAAATATCAACAGCTGTGATATTTTGTCCAATATTTTCTTTCGATACTATTTTGTTTTTCTATAATTAAAACTTTGCAAAGAAAGGACAGACTTAATTGTAAGTCATTCATTCATTATGCTCAAATGACTCTTGAAATGTTCTTGTTGTGATTGATATTCATTTCCGTTTTTTTTGATTTTTAAATTTTTTTTGTTGTTTCTTTCATCTTTTGAGTAACTCTCACCTTGTTGTGTACTACTCTTTTTACACGCAGATTCAAAAATAAAAATTGCAATTACGTGATACTTCTGCTATTAAATTGATAAAGATGGTTTCATATTACCAAGAGTTAATTTTTAAGCAATATACATAAACAAATACACAAATACATCATTAAGGGAAAACCCACAGCATTTATTACTTTTCAAAATATAATGATCAAATCTAAAGATTCAATTATAATTCGTAGTTTAAAATGTTGGCTTGCTCGATTGGATCGTACTCTTTAATAGAATCTAGAAGGTGGGTTTTCAACTCATCAACAGAAATGTATTTTGTAGCAGTTTCATCTTCCAATTGAGAATAGAAGTGATATAACATCAACAAAGAAGCAGCAGAAATCCCTTTTTGCTCTTGCAAATATTTGAACCAAGATAAATTTTCTTCAGCGTTTCCACTTGCCAAGAATAATTCTTGAGAGAACTTAAATTGCTCGTTCAAAGATCTAGTAACGACAGTCTTGGTAATAGCATCCAAGGACTCGCTGCTTTCTTCAACTAGAGTTACCAACATCAAGCACATAGCACCAACAATAGGTTTCTTGTTTTTGCCCAACAATTTATTCATTGCGGCAATGCAAATAACAAGTTTCTTTTGTTTGAAATTAACCAAAAATTCTAAAATGTCGTCTTTTTCTTCAGCTGTTACTTCCTTATTGTATTTATTGAAAAAGCTTGTCAAAAACAAATCCAATGAAGATTTGGCAGCTAATAGTTTTTCACCCAATGGATCCTTATCGTTCAATTCAGATGCACATTTCAATTCATCGTCTGTTTGTTTTTGTTTTAAAGATTTCTTGGCTTTTTTCTTATTCTTGTTACCAGAAACAACGGAAGCATCTTCTGGGAAAATTAAATTGTCATCTTTAGAATCTTCATTCAACAAAATCTTACTACACCCTTCCATGGCTCTAACGTAAATAGGTAAAGTGAAAATTTTATTAGCCCAAGAGTAAAAGTCCAAGTAAGCTCTGGCAGTACCCTTTCTAGGACAATAAGAATGGAAATCATATTGGTCAACATTAAAGTTATCGTAAATTTTGCTAATGCCAATAAATCTTTTCAATGCCAAACCTTTGTATTTGGTCATGTCGTATTTCAATTCGTCAAACTGCTCATCTTCAATTGTCAAATCAGAGTTGTTTCTCAAAGTTTCCAAAATTTGTTTCTTCGTCGACAAATATAATCTGTAATAACTTTCAGCCTGTTCAATTAAAAACCAACCATTTTCTAGAGTATGTAGATCTTTGATACCGTTCAAATCTTTTTCTTCCATTTTGGTAAACAAAGAAATCAATTCAACAGCTTTATCGATATTGTTGCATCTCAAATGGTATTTCACAGATTTGTTGTTAATGTATCTATCTTGTAAATCTAACTGTCTAGCTTCTTCAATAACTTTCGCAGCGTCTTCCACTAAGCCCAAGTGTTTCAAAATTCTGGCTTTGACAATATACAATTCAATGGCAGTTGGGGTGTGTTCGATGGCTTTGTTAATGCATTCTTGTGCTTTAATGAAGTTCTTAGAGTACAAATAGTGTTGGGATAAAAAGTATAAAGTCCAAATGTATGTTCCATTATCTTTATTTGAATCAATATCATTAGCCAAAAATTCTTCAACAATTTCTTCAACCAGTCTTGGAACAATATCAGATCTTTTTTTGTACAAAGGTTTCAAATTGTTGAAAACAGCTAAAACACCACGTTTCAATAATGGTAAAATGTATTCACTCAATTTTGTTTTCAATCTAGATTCATTTGTTAAGAAAGTCAATGGCAAATATTTTGGAGGTTCGGATCTAGGATAAAATTCTTGTAATTTTTCATACAAAGCCAATTTCAAAGATTCAGAATCGGAAATGTTCAAAGCGACTTCCAACAAATTGTAATATTTGAAATCATCAGGGTTTCTCTTGATCAATTGTCTGTACACTTTAGATGCGTTTTTAAAATCGCCCAGTCTCATATAGATACTTGCTCTTCTTTCTAACAAAGCGTATTTGTCATAAACATCGTTTTCAATCAAGTCTAAATCTTTCAAAACTGTTTTCAATTTTTCAGAATCTGCACCGGCTGATTTGTAATACAAGTCATTTTTGTACATGACACACTCATTGTTTTCATACATTTCTGCTGGCCCTAACTTGCCTTTAGCCAATTCTTCAAATTGTGCCAAGTACTTAGCCGCTTGGTCTGGCTTACCAGATAAATCAAGGGCCAACGCCAAACCGGTCCAGTTAGCTCTGTAACCCATCATAGCTTGCAAAAATTGGGTTCTTTGAGTAACAGCACATTCATAATTTCTCAATTGAGTATACAAGACAGCTAATTCTCTGTGAATTTGTTTGTTTGGAGAACCATTGTCTAGAGAAATTTGGTACCACTTAGCCGCATCCTCGTAGTTTTTAACATTTTTGTAGTACATACCCAAAATAAAACTACCTGTATGAGTACACAAAGAGTTGTTCCCATTGACTTTACCTGTTGCTTTTTTGACATAAGACTCAGCTTGATCTTTGTCATTAATGAAAAACAAATTTAACGCCTTCAATGCTAAAGAGTCAAAATGAGAAGAATTCTTTTTCAAAATTGCATCAACACCCTTGATAGATTTTTTGTATTGTCTAGCTTCGTATAATTTAACAGCTTCGGTCAATTGTGCGTTCTCTTTGACAGAACCAATAATCAATGTAGCTTGAGCTGGAGTAACACTATTACTTACACCTGTCTTCTTTTTTAAACCACCAGGTGTGGTACCAATCTTTTTTTTGGACATATTTTTCTATGATTCTTTGGGTTTTTATCACTGGTTTTTTAATATTCTATTGTACTAAATTCTTTGTGGAGATATGCAATCAAGGATATTTCAGGTGCAGACTGGCCATTGATGTGAAAAATCTCAAGCAGGAGTATCTTCCAGTGGAAAAAAAGATCGCAAAGGCTTAAAAAAAATGGAAGAAAAAAAAAACTGGTACGATCACAACACCCAGACATCTTTGCTTTGTGAAAGAAGACATGTTCCTGATTTTAACCAGTTAGTCTTACGATCATCAATGATGATGAGTATTACTACAAAATATATATATACATGCAAAAATATGAAATATGTATGCTATCGTTGTTTAGAGTAAAATTACACACTAGTTTACATTGTGATGTCCCTTTTCCGCGGCATCAGTGCACTGTTTTTCATAGCCAGGTATCAAGATATAATCGATGCCGTTTTCTGTCAACTTTGATAAACTGATATTGTTTTTAACAAATGTTGCAGGTTCCATCACACCGACAAAAACAGTTCTGATTTTGCCATGATATTCAAGAATTCTGTCAAGACACGGCTTATTGCCACTCAATCTGGTAGAACAAGGTTCCATAGTGGTGTATAAACAGCTTCCTTCTGGGATTTCGATATCTGAATCAAGTAATTTTTGGAAACAATTTTGTTCTGCATGGGTGTTTCCTTCCAATTCTCTTGAGAACCCTGTAGATAAAACTTTTTCATCATGCACTAAAACAGCACCAACACCGAATGCAGTAGTTGTTGGTTCACATTTTTGCGCTTCGGTTATAGCCAACTCTATGTATTTCTTATGAGAAGAAATAGCCCAGTCTGGGAACTCGGTTTTGTAGCTCCAAGGTTTTGATGGATCTGTTGATTCATATTTATAAGAGTGCAACCACAAACTTAGGTCGTTTGGACCCGGGTCTGTATACAAATCGGAGCCACATATGTCACATTTTTCATCTTTTAATACTTCACCATGAGAGTGACGATAAAACCATGAAGAAGCTGATTTTGTTTTACCAACCGCATCTAATACAGAGCAGACTTTCTCAAAATCTGCTTCGCCGTTTTTACCCATAGATTCACCCCACGCTTCAAGATTACTATAGATAGGATCATTTGCAATTGGATATCCCAAATATTGTAAGTGAACTCTAATTTGATGTGATCTTCCAGTGTACGGTTTACATCTGACAATACTGGTTTCGCCATCGTAACTAATTCTTCTGAAAACAGTCTTTGCATTTTTACCATCTGGATCATTTATATCTGTGCAAATACCATTCAAACCTAATCTAGGTTCAATAGATTTCAAGGGTATATCGACGGTGATCTCCTCAACGGGGAACTTCCCAGCAACTCTGGCAACGTATTCTTTAGAAACATCTCTTTGAGTCAGCTGGTTTTTCATTTCTTCAGCCCCTACTGGGTTTTTGGCTAAAAACATCAACCCACTAGTTAATCTGTCCAATCTATTAGAAGGATGTGCAGGGTATCCTAAGCGTCTCAACAAAGCCTTGCTGACAGAATTAAATCTATACCTGCCAACAGGGTGTGCTGGAATACCACTTGGTTTGTCAATGACCATAATATTTTCATCTTCAAATACAATCTTAATTTCCTTACTCGTAATCGGTGGTTCGTGTTTATGCATAGTATGTGTAATAGAGTCACCATTTCTTACAATAGTATCCATATCAGCAACTTGTCCATTTACCAAAACGTTCCCCTCTTCAATGGCTTTTTGGTAAGCTTCTTTTGGTTTATCTCTAAATTCAGTGATGAAAATATCATATAGGTTACGATCTCTCCATCTTAGTTTACAGAAAGTATTATATTCAAAGAAATATGGTTTGATTCTTCTCAAAGGTCCCTCAATAATGACGTCATACTCTGGATCTTTCTTTTTAGCTTCTTGAACTCTAACTCTAAACCCTGATTGATCGGTAACTTTTAAAGATTTTGGTACTTTTTGTTTTTTGAATTTAGGTTGTACTTCAGTTTTAGTTTCACCAACAATTTCTTCAGAGCCGACCTGTTCAGTTTGCTCTCTTTTGTTATGAATATCAGAATTTTCGTCTCCCATTTTTGCAAAAGCGGCCTTAGTTCTTGTGATTGATATTTTTGATTCAAATGAAACGTATCTAAGTGAGTTAATTTGCAGAGGTTTTAAAATTTGAAAACCACAACTTATCCGGTTCATATAAAACTAACACACCTGTAGGAATGTGAATATAGTAAAACTAAATATTTCTAGTGTTTGAATACCAGTGGATTTTTCTTTAACAATAGGATAAGTACGGTTGGTAACTCGTTTGATCAAAATTTAAACAGAAAGTCGTCATTGAATAAATCTAGAAACGCATTAAGAATATCAGTCGCATCTTGAAATTTGGGAAAAAAGCAACGAAAAAAACCATTCTGAAAATTTTCATCATAACCCCAAATCGTCACGTGATACAAAAAAAAAAAAAAGCGACATTATGGTACAAACCCAAAAATTCGATCTAAAGTGCACATTAAAGATATAGATAAACTTTCATGAACATCAGTTGTTAAAAACTACATACAGGATAAATTTAAATTTTAAATAATTATATTTTAGTATTTAAGCTTTAAATATTTCTGAATTCACTCGCGCCATCTAAACACACAACTGATGTAGCTTTTATTGTTCATGTTTCTTTGTTAAATAAGAAAAATAACTTTTGTGAGATTCAAACTTATTGTTTTGCTTATTATTTTGTTCAATTAGCAAAGCATCTGATAGCCTCAAACATGCTTTATGGTTTGATGTTAATTTAAAGCATGTGCTATAATATGGTTTGAGATTGATTCTATATGCGCCTTGTGTCACATATGTGTTGAAATAGTTGTACTTCCAAACTTTGATTGTAGTTTTCATTTTTTTCATGGGGTTTACTGAATTTTGTTTTTTATCAAAAGAAAGATTATCCAACAAATTGTTATAAGGCTCGCCATTATAAATAAAGTCTAAATAATTCATAAACGTTTCGGACTGTTTACTTAGGCTTTTATGTTTTTGATACAGGGGATCAAAAGCAGGCCAAAAGATTACTAATTTTTTGAAACAAATAAATTTTTCCACATATGGACATTTTTGCTGAATATAAAACACACTTATTAAATTACAACCGTTTATTTCTTGAATATCTTTTTCAAGATTTTTAACATCTTTATTTAGACAATAGTCTTGTAACCCCACGTAGCATACGTACTTTGCAAAAATGTTTGAAGTTTCAAAATTTTGTTTAGAGTAAAATTGCTCTTTGGTAATTTCAGTAAACATAAAGTACGTAGTATCGTATATGCATCTTGGAATTGATGTAATCAAGTAATTAACAAATAATTTATTACTCAAAATATATATAGCTGAGATCGAATGGAAATGTCTTGAAGCCGAATCATAATTTACACAATTAAAGATTGAAATTTGAAAATTGCTCAAATATTTTAAACTAATACTTGAGTCTGGTAAATTTATGGTGGCACTCATTAATTTGTCTCCTAATTTGAGTTTAGGCTTCCCATTTTTCTTGAGAAGCTCGTCCACCGTGACATTGTCAATAGAGCTTGAAGTGCAAACTACATCTTTGTTACTCAAAGTTTGTTTGTGCATCATTTTTTTGAATATAAAAAAATTGTTATAATTATATCCAACTTTTTCATGATGAGCATGGTCATTGGTAGAAAAGCTTTGCATTCTAAAATTTGTTCTCTTTTGGGTATTTCTGTCAGAGTTTTTGATCAAAATAAAAACTTTATTTTCGTGACAAATACCTTATAAATCTTAGAATGGTGTTTAAATTGCGATGATGATTTGTTTTCATTACTTGTTTCTCTTCATCCAAAGATTCGTATATCCTTTATTTCCTGACCACAAAAATCTCAATGAGTACGACAGACACACGTGACGTAATGTTTTAATCATATATTGTTGCTAGTATTTCTACAAACACTCAAAACGTTATTACCAGGATAATTTCATTCTTTTTTAAATATAGTACTATTCTTTGTATTAAGAAAGATTAAGTCTTTAAATCTATGTGTAGAAATTTAGATCTAGTAATCAATCAGGTGCAATTTCTATATCTAAAAGAACGTACAGAGAGACAACTTAACACACGTGATTGAACAACTGTCACTTGCAAATAAAACGTTATTTTTTCCTGGCACATTTTTTTATTTCTGAGTGCGGATGTTTGTTTTAAAATTTCAAGGGAAATATAATATGCCTTGGCAGGAAGATGAAGATGTCGTTGATATAACTGAAGTATAACAAGAAACAAAAAAACGTGCATATTCAGAAACTACAAAAACGTATAGATAAACAAATACAGGAATTAGAAATGAGATTATATGTTACAACTTTGAATTGTGGGAAAAACAACTTAGGAAACGGCAACACGGATACGATTGAGATTTTGTTATCGAACGATGACAAAACGGGCATACCGTATGACTTTTATGTGTTTGGGTTTCAGGAGTATGTTTCTTTGAGTGATTTGGGTGACTCGAATGTTTTTGAAAAAAACATTTTGGGTCTCTCTAATGATATCATCAACTATTTGCATAAGACAACTGGTGTTGGGTATTCTGTCGTTAAGTATAACTACTGCGGTGGACTGTGCATTCTTGTTGTTGGGAAAGAATCAGTTTTGGGTGATTTAGATTGTATAATACTTAATAGTAGATGCGGTGTTTTTTGGAGTGGTTTAAAAGGTGGGTCACTTATTAGAGTTTACAATAAGAGAGAGAAATGGGTAATCAACTTGGTTTCGAGTCACTTGGCTGCAAATGAAGGATATTACAACCAAAGAGTTGAGAATATCAGGTATATTGTAAATGATTTTGATAAGCAGCTTAGTGAAAATCTAGTAAAGTCTAATATAAGTGATGAGCAACTTGTATTTTTTGGAGATTTAAATTTTCGGAACAGTTCAATTGAAGGGCTCGATATAAACGAGCAAAACTGTTATTTGAACCAATCAGGGTTTGAGAGAGACGAACTACACAGATATCTAAACAATCGCGACTGCAATCTTTTCAACTTTAAGGAATTTCAGATCGACTTTAAACCATCTTACAAATATAAAGAAGAAAGCGATCCGTCTAAGGAGACGCAGATTGGAAACATGTACAATTTTAAAAGAATTCCGTCTTGGTGTGATAGGATTTTGCTAAGCACATCTATGTATGAACACAGTGGTAATTACATCTACAAATCAGTACCAAGGGAAAGTAGGTTTTTAAAAAGTACTGATCATCAGGCAGTAACTTTGTCTTTAGAGTATGATACAATGGAAAACACTAGACCCGTAGTCAACAAAGGTGTAAGTTTAAACCCAGAGGATTCCGCAACGGACTTTGCAGTTCGAACCGTTTGTAAGTCTGCGGAACATAAATCTCTTGTTATGTTTTTAATATTAACTATATTTATATTCATATATACTATCTAGCTATACGTTTTGATATTGTATATTTGATAAATGTTTTTTTTATATCTCGATTATTGATTGTAAAGTTTGGCATCCTCCTGTAAGGTCATCAGCTTCAAATCTGCCTTGTATCCTTTCTTGCACGTGACAATTGACTTGTGCTTTTCCTGTTTTTTTTTTTTTTGTTTTTTTTTTGGGTTTTTGCCTCTGTAGTCTGGAAAATTTTTATGTAGCGTATTGTGCAATGTAAATAAGTGATCGCACTAATTAATATTAATTTACTATGAAAAAACATATATAAAACCAAAAAATATAGTCTAAACTTGCGAGTCAAAATGAACAATTTGTTGAAACCAAAAAATACAAACCCAAGAGGGATCCCGGAAGCCCCATTTATTGAAACAGTCGAAGAATATGTTACACATCCGGATCAGTTCGAACAAGTTTTTCAAGCTTTTCAAGAAAGATTGCAACAATATAAATACATGATTGAATCTAAGAAAAAAACATTATTTGATATGCAGAGAAGACTTCCTAGTCTAGAGTCTAACTTGAAAATGTGCAAAGTTTTGAAAGGTGAAAAAGACGAAGATGAAGATGATTTAAGTGACGAAGAAGAGGATGAAGAAGATGAAAAGGCAATTGAAGTCAATTATCAATTGGAAGAAACTCTATATACCAAAGCTGTCATTGAAAAACCAGTCGACAAAGTTGCATTATGGCTAGGTGCCGATATCATGATGGAATACCCACTGGATGAAGCCATTAAATTGTTATTAACTCAAATCGAAGAATGTAAAGAAAAATTGAAAGAAGCTGAACAAGATGTAGAATATTTAAGAGAAAATATTACCACCATGGAAGTCAATACAGCAAGATTGTACAACTGGGATGTTGAAAGAAGACAAAAAGAAAGACTTGCTTCCCAAAAATAGTTTTGTTGAACAGAAATCCTTCAAGAAGGAAAAAAAAACTGTTTTATAACTCCTAATTTTTGTATTTATAATATAGGTATGTACGTGAATGTATAGATATTTGTAAACTGTCTTTTGTAAATTCAACAAAATAAATGGAAGCACACCCATGCAAAGGAACCCCTCCCAATATTGTTTATGAACTAAATGTGTTCATGATTTGAACAGCCAATGGTCTGACGGGTTCGGTATTTTCATTATCATCTTCCTCATCAAAATCATTTTCGTCATCTCCATCTCCACCGCCATTAGACATCACAGAAAGAGGCGTATCTGCATGGAAATTGCTTGTACTCGGAGATATTATCGAATTGTAATTAGATAGTAGTCTGTAGTTGCCGCGAGGATGACGACTGCTGAACCATCTGGACAACTTCAAGTTAGCACCAGGCAAAATCCCAGAGTCAAACAAGACTGCAACTATCCAACTAGAAAATAAAAACAATAAACTGTCGTAATTGTTCACTACTAGTAAAAAAAATAGCGTATTGATGAAGAAATGGTCAGTGAACACAATCTTATTTTCCTTTTCTATATTTATTCTAGGCGCATTGTTACTTTCTTCGTCGTGCTCTGACGTTGGTAATTTGGAGTTTGCTATATCACTAGATGGGTCTATCACTGGATTGTTCTCCGTGCTTTGTGTAGTTTTCTTATTTGAAAACAATTTATTGTTTGTTAATTTGAAAGAAAATTTATACTTTATAGGAACATATTTTTTGTAAAAATGAAATAACCCAACAACGCAACATATTAGGCCGCCTGGCAACCCGAGTCCGTACTCGTCATTATCCTGATATCCTAATTTCCCCTTATAGCTAAATCTTTTCAAGCATAGATCAACGATTAATCCAAAATGAACTAATAGTGCGGTAATTAAGAAGTTGTAAAACATTAATCCAACTATAGTGACTATGTATTTTTTTGGTCCCATAACCCTTTCCAATTTTTTGAAAGTGAACAGTAGCATCACCAACAAACAAATATCACTTTCTAACCCACTAGAAACTAATTGAAATGTGAAATACCTATAATATTGTTTATACTCAGTAATATACGGTGACGCGTAGTTTAGTAACAAATAATTTTGATACCCTGGCGCTATAATATTAAATAAAAGAGGTATCCCTATATTCAACAATATTAGCCATCTTGTCACTGGATAGGTTTTTATCAACATGGTTTATTTAGTGTCTGTTTTGAATAAATAATGTTTCACAAAATTGAAGTCTGTTGCGTGTTTTTATTGTTTAAGTGTTTTTGCCAGATATATTTTTTGGACCTGAATAGTATGTACGTCAAAATTTCACTTGATATGGTGAAACAGGTACTCTGATAAGTTCAAACATGAATGTGGGCGTATCTGTCCGCGTGTTGTGTGTTTTTTTTTTTTGCCCGCCTTAACTTTGACAAGAGGTGATCATTCGAATAAAGGTTTTTTGAATCATCATAAATGATAGGCAGTGTTTTTGAGAGTTCAAAAGCTGTTTTAGTTAATTGTAAAAGAAGGAGATCAATTATCAATTGACCAGTTCATTTTATAAGAGTGTGTCAGGAGAATATCTATGTCAGAAGAAGGTGTTTTTAGCTCGCATTTGTCTAGGTCAGGATTTGAATTTTCCAAGGAATCGCAGTTGGATGCATTTTCCTATTTTGTTCCTAAAACAAGGAGTCTCTCCAGTCTTCAATTATATGTTCAAACGCTCTGGGGATTCAAGACCAAAAGTCAAGGTTTTCATGAAGGCTTGCATTTTGCACTTTACGAATGTGTGATGCATATATTCCAACTAAAATTTGAAATTAGTGAACCATTCATTGATGTGGAAACATTCATTGAGGTTTGGAAGGAAACAATTTTCACTCAATCGAAAAGTAAAATAACATTGGCTCAATTGTCTATTATATGTGCAATTTTAAGTTTGGTAGAAACTAGGTTGTCAGAACTCGTGGATAAGAATGTGATTATCTTGAATAAATTAAAAGCATTCCAAAGACATCTGGGGTCATATTTTGTTGCTGGAGTGTCAATACAGTGGAAAAATAACCCTACATACGTGTCTTTTTTAATTGCCAGTGCACCTGAAATGGATGCTCAAACAAAGATTGGTTCCATGATTCCCAGAACTGTAGTTTCCATGTATTGCTTGGATGGTTATATTGTTCCTCTTTTAACAAAGACGGACTCTAAGGTTTCTAGGCTGGAGTATGTGATTCATAGAAACATATCTTACATAGTAAAGTATATTGAGCTTTCTTTCCAAAACACAACAAGTTCAGATCAATTGCAAAAGCATGCACTCGAAACGTTACTTTTCAAATTCAATCACAAGAGAATAGGCATGGAACGGGATTTTGTGCTAACCTTAGGAATTCTTCTTAATGCAGCTTACCTTGAGATCCAAAATGACGACATAATGAAGAAAATTTTCGAACTCAACAAGGATATCGTGAAATTGGGTAAATTTGAACAGTACACAAGTTTGTTTAAGAAGTGCAGTTATAATATCTTGAATGATAGATTGGTTGAAGATTTGGTGTTGGCTGACCCCTGTGAGCAAAATGATCTATTTTTATTGGAATATTTGCAGTACACTAAGCCATTGAAGAGATATATAGACTTGCTACAGCCTTACTGTACAAGCGGTTCACTGAAGAGTAATATCCGGGAAATGGCTCACTTGGCGATGCTAAACAATATTCGAGATGATCCTGTTAAAATTTCAAATTATTTGACTCAAACAATTTTGGTCAATGAGCAGTACAGGCATTTAACTGAGGAACAAGTTTTGATGATATTTTCAGAGCTTTTACCAAGTTTAACTGTGACTGCTAAGCTAGACAGTGCGCTCGTGAGGCAATTGGATCAAATCAGCTGTGATGATTCGCTGAGCTTATCTAAATTAGTAAAGTGCTTAATTTTAGTTTTGATCAGAAAAATTGCTGTGGAATCTCCGTCTTCGGAGGAAATTGTTGGTGAACTGGGGAAGATTTTCAACTATATAGCAAACTATCCCGAGAGACATCTATTGTTGAGCTTTTTATGGAAGGAACTTGTTTCTAACAAAGAGAACTGGTACCATAACGAATCGGGTATTCGCTGGTGGTACAAAGAAGTTTTGACAAGTAAGTTGTAAAAATTATGCTATTGAGTACTTTTCATTTATATCTATACGTATAACTAGTGTCTATGTATGTAAATATATATATTCGAAGAGTATTCTTTAGTCATCTGATTTATCTATAACACGATCTTCGTAACTTCTGTCCATAATCAACTTATTCTTGTATTTTATCTTTGGAGCAACTTGGTCTAGTGGTAATACAACGTTGATTGAGTGTCTTACGTACTGAAACCAAAATACTGTAGTCAAATTGTTGATTTTTATCAAAAACTTGAAAAAAATTGATTTGTTCACGTCAATAAACTCTTGTGGGTTTTCTAGGTCAGCCATGTTTGTTGGATTGGCGACTATACATATGAATGCATGAAGTTGTTCGCCAATAAAGCAATCTATCCAATTAATGATTTTGTTGAACCCCATTCTGTTATTTTCATAGTATTCTAGTCTTAGAAGCCAGTTGAAAAAATAAATCACAAGAATGTAATACTGAGTTGTATTTTTACCTGATTGTGCTCTGATTCCAATGTCTTGATTCCAAATAATATAGAAATTCAAAATATCTATAAAAGTGCTTAATTTCAATAACGGTTCGGCCACCAAGTTAAGAATGGGTTTGAACGCATCAACAATAGGATTCAAGTTCCATTGTTCATAGCACACAAAATTTGCTAGATTCAAAAAAGAATATATCGCAAAGGGAGTGATTTTCCATAGTGACTGTGATTGGTTTGCAGTAACCATAAAAAGAACTGTGTTTATTAACAAATGGAAGTTTTCCGTCTGAAGCAACTCGCTCACGGGCAAAATTGCATTGAGTTTGTTGTTTCTGATGTTCACTTTCAAACCTCTTAAAGTGGACCTGTACATTTTGTATAGCACAAGGTTGTACGTGGTCACACAGCCAAGTAAAGTCATTTTGTAGGCAACAATTCTTACAGACTTTTGAGGGAACAACCGCATCACGTGCAACCAGTATAGACCTGTTCCGGAAAGTGCCACCAAGTGTGACGTTAACCAGAGGTAGTATGCTAATTTTTCTGTATCTTGTCGTTCATCTATTATTCTGTGAGGAGTGTACTGTTTGGGTGATTCTTGTCGATAAGTCTCACCAGGAGATTGTCTCTTGTACGCGTCATGTTTGTTGGCATCTAGGTTTGCCTTGATTTCTTCCATTATGTGTGTGCGTTCCATTGTGCGTTGTTTGCATCAGTCTTGTTCCAAAGTTTTCAAAAATTTCTAATACTTACTCTATCCGAGATTGTTCATAATTAGATTCATAAGATGTGTCTAGTTTTTGTACAAAACAGAGCATTTTAAAATCAAGGTACCACGATTAAGCCACAAAAAAAAAACACGCAGATGCATGCACGCATACTCGCGAGAAACACTAAACCGCGGCTTTTCCAGTCTACTTGGCTTTCTCGTTTCCATGCACTTCACTTACCACCAGAAACCACGACTTTAACTCTTCAATCTGCGCTCTCATCTTGTTCTCGACTGCCTGCTCCATCTCCTCCCTGTACTGCGCCATCTCTTCTCTAATGATCCCACGTATGACTTTTCTGGTCTCCTCGGTGCTGTTGTTGTTGTTGTTGTTGTTCTGCCAGTAAGCTGTGCTTGAACCAGGTGTGGACGCAGAGTATAACCCCTGAACCTCGTGGAACGCAGGCGAAGAAGTGTTTGAAGGTGCCAGTGGGCCGTAGTGCTGACTGATCATCTTCGCAATAGAGTTGAGCAAATCACTCGGCGGCAAACTACTCCCACCAAGACTGTACATGTTACTATGAGCTGAATGTGTTGGAGACGCAGCGGAGGAACCCCCGCTGTGTACAGAAGAAGAAGACACACTTCCAGTCACACCCACACTCTTGTGTCTCCGGGTTTGCTCGTTCACATAGGACGTATGTGGCAACACAGTCATCGAATCTAGCGGGGGTGCTTCTACAACTCCACCATCTTCCTTCTCCTCCTTCGCTCCCTGGTCTTGTCTGTGCCTTACTGAAGTTCCACTCGCCACACTCAGTGAATCCATTGAAAACTCATACCCACCATGACTACTGTTACTCTGCACTTCATGATACTCGTGATCACCATCGTTTTCTTCTCTTTTCTCTCCCATTTCCTCCTCACTCAACCCATTAAACCCAGGCTCATCCAAAGATCTTGGTGTACTGTCCTTACTTGACCCCTTGTATTTTGCACTCTTCCCAAACTGTGACTTTATGGACTTGGCCACTTTATTTGTTTTAGTGGTGAGAGTACTACTATCACTACCACCATCATTACTACCACCACTTCCCAACCGTTTTCTAATTTTCTTTGCAGTTTTCAAATTAATCATATTTATTTTCTGTTCCATCAACTCCTGTTCCGTGTAGTGTGCTTTAATTAGATTCATTTGAAACGCTTTACATTCCTGATCAAGACGTTCCAGTATGAGATAAGTCTTCTTATTTTGCATTGTCTGTTTCAATTCCAAATTTTTTTCCGGATGACTCACCAAATGTCTAAGTTTCTGAAACTTCTTTCTTATTGTTCTACTCTGCTTGTACCCAATAACAGCCGACCTGTTGTACAAGTCCAACACGTGTGTCCAAGTCCTTGTTCTCAAAGAGCACACTTTCAAGTGTGGTTTGAACTCATCAATCAACCAAATCAAAGACTCGTAATTGCAATCAGTAAGAACTGCTTTTACAGAAACATTGTCCTCTTTTCTTTCCTCGATCATTCCCCTGTTGTGTTCTCCCTATTTGACTTTTTTTTTTTCGAACCTTTTCTTTCCTCTCTTCTCTCGACGTACTATATAGTTAATAGAAATGTATTGATACACTTATTCTCTTATATATATCCAAAAAATATTTTTTCCAGTTGTTGTCTGTAGATGTTACGTGTATTCTCTTTTGAATCAAATCACATGTTAATCATTATGACTAATTATTTATTCATTTATTCATTTACTTCGGTCTATATGTGTTTATTTTTTTTTCCAGTTCGAACAACATCAAGATCACCTTTATTTAAGTTTGTATTTTTAATGAAAAAAAAAAAAGAAAACTCGTAGATGATTAAACTCATCTCTTATAAAACAAGGTAATCATTCAACAAAGACTAAATGAAATTGAACCATTGTTTAGCATTCTCCTTCCCATTGATCGTATCATCATTGATCGTATCATGCATTTTTCTTTTTGTTTTACTTTTTTTGACTTTTTTTTATTTCCCCACCACAGTTTTTTCCTATAAAATGCATGACTGACTATTAACTAAGGGAAGAATGTAGATATATATTTTTAAATCACATGACCATTTAAAAAGCACTTATGGTCATGTGACTCAATTGTATGTTTTAGCATCATGTGACCTAAGTTTTTATCACGTGATCTGTTTGTGTTTTTTTAAAGATTTGTTACCCCGACAGTACTATAAAAAATATAACTTTCCAACAGTTTTAAGAATTTTTTTCATGTCTTTCACACAATAATGAATAGAATTTTGTTCATTGCTTCTTTTTTTGCTTTGTTCTGTTCTCTTGATGTTAAAACTGATGAGACAACCAATAAGAATTATTTTCTTCTTATATTACAGAGTTAAGTATCTTATTTGTGGATATATAAACACTTTAAGTTTATATTCACATGGTAGGAAAAGAATACATATATAAGAAAATAAAGGAACATCTCGAAAATATTACAATTTTTCACAGGGTTTGGTTTAAATTCAAATTATTGTTGTTATTATTATTATTATTATTAAATGTATAAGAATACTATCAATCAAGTTTCACTATTATTAAATAAAACCAAAAATAGAATTGTTTTTGAAAAATTGTTACTAGCTAATCAACAACAAAAAAATAAATCGTTATTTGCTTCATTATTAAATACATCAAAATATTACTCCACTACAACTACTAATAGTACAACCAAAAAGGGTAAAAGCTTGCAAGAAAAACTTCTTGAAGAGAAATATAGAGAGAAATTATTAGAAAAGGCTAAAAAACAAGGTTTTGAAACTATTGAAGAATTGAAAACTCATTTACAAGAAGAAATCAACCAAAAGAAAAAAGAGTTTGTTAAAGTTGATCCATTGAAAGATTTAGAAGAATACCAAGAAAAAATGAGTAATAATTTCCAAAACGATAAGACTATTTCCAAAGGTCCTATTGATGCTAGTAAAGAACAACAGCCTTTCAAGACTTTGGATTCATACTTGGATGTGAGCAAGATTAAAAATTTAAGTAAACAAGAAGTGGAGTTCTTGTGGAGAGCAAGATTCAGTAACAAGGACAACACTTTGCATGCTGTTGTTCCAAACAGTGTTTTTGATCCAATGTACAAGAATGCCAGACAGAACCCTGCTTTTGTTTTGCCCTTGCCTAGAGAAATGGACTGTGACGCCACTGCTGGGGAAGCCGAAGCCAAAGCCAGTGGTCAACAACAACAGGGGATGGAGTTGCACTATGTCCAGTGGGGGTTTGTTGGGCCTACCACAGTCCACTGCATGGTCACCTCTTTGGCTGAGTACAAGTTGCACAAGGAGTATGCCAGACCACACATCACCATGAGTTTCCACACTGACTTGGTTGGTGAAAAGGATATGGTGTTGATGAACGGGTTGGTCGAGCCAAACTGTAATATCTCCATGCAAGATGCACAATTGTTGTTGTTGAACATTCAAAGATTCTACGGATGTATGGGAGAAACCACTCCTGTTGCAGCCAAAAGAGTCAAATTGTTAAGAGACTTCACCACGGGGTCTCCTGACTTTAATGTCGAACTATTGATTGAGTTGGCTCAAAGTATGGACAACTGAGTTACAAATCTGTAATCGTGTATGTATTTCGTCTTAAATAACTTTGACTCAAATAAATATAATCTATGAACTATGAACTACGACTTAGTATATATATTAAAAACGGCCCGGTATCTGAAATTTGGGATCACGGGGACGGGAACAGAGAAGAAAAAAAAAAAACAGTCACAGTATGTTGAAGGTTTTGTGCGGTGGCAAAATCTTCCGAGTTTTCATTTTGGTCAGTAGACTGACGTGAAGAGCGGGTAAACACCATTATAGTAATTTATAACGATATTTAATTATTTTTTTAATTTAATATTGAATGGAAAAAGGTCTTAGATCTTATTAATACTGAAGTAGTAGTTAATGAATCTAATAGTATCTAATA